>JAZHYW010003785.1:0-27788 GCA_037355805.1 Ixodes ricinus | reverse complement strand
CGCTACTACAAAGGGACAAGAAAATGTTGCTCGTGCCATCAGCCTCACGTGTGGTACTTGGAGATACAGTGGTTTTTGGATGTAGGGACAAAAGCAGCTTGTATGGTGAAATATGTACATGCATTTATAGAGATATTAATTTTAAGATCGTGGTGAAAGGGGATTGGGACAAAAGTAGGGATAAAGACATCTACTCGCGCCATTGTTCTGTATTTATATAATTTAAAAGGAGTCTCAGATAACCCTGAATGAGAAAATTGCATGAAATATTTTTTCATACTAGAAATAATTTTTATTGGAAAATAAAAGATGCGACAACTTAGATAATCGAACAACGATAATTCCGGATGGAGCACTTGACGTCTTGTAAACATACTCTACAAATTGGGATCATGTTTTCGAGACATTTATTTAAAAAAAACATATCTGTAGAAACTGCTTGAGACATTATAGCCTAAACCCTGAGGCAAGGTTTAGCTTCTGACATTTTCTAACCAGCTCGGCTACATACTTTCGCTCCTTGCAATGTTTGAGACATCAGCAGTTGAGTCAGCTTCTCATTTTCACCCCAGACAGAAAAGTGTTGACACAGTTTTATTGTCCTTAAGCCCCGTTTTTTTCTGAAGATCCAGGGCTTTTCGTTTGTGCACATTCTCTTCATTGTGAGTACTTTTTAATGTAAATTAAACCGTTGGTAAAAACCAACACACTAAAAGTACACTGATTTTGTATTTTTACAAAGTTCTTCGCAAAATTTTCTTTGAAGCATATTTCTAGTTTTATAATTGTATAATCATTTAAAGATAGTAAAAACTTGAGCAGCCATACAGTGTGAAAACACATCCCACACCACTAAAATGCGAAGAAATACATAAGTATACCTATGTATATTACAAATATACTTTAAGTGTTCTTTATTGCTTTATAAAAGTGCAAAATTACGATACTTGATATCTATTGATTTCTACCAAGCGGGACGACTCTGGCATTCGGCATATGTAATAGAATTAGATCATTACGCGTACTAAATAACTTGAAACAAAAAGAGAGCTTTCCAATATTTAGTAAATGCGTACTTAAAACCGACTCTCACTTGATGTAACCCTGCGACACAAAGCGGGGTTTCATAAGCTTACAAAACGTGTGCCGGAAAATGAGAAATATTATCTAAGCACCGAGAAAAACGCTGGCGAAAATCAAGCAAGCGGATATGGTACCAGCCGCAACTGCCGTTTCTGCCATAAAACCACATGTGCGACACGACACGTCCCCGTCACACCGCACCAGTGCCTAGGACGCGCTACGCGTGGGAGACACGTGGCGTTATGTTGGCTTATGCTGAAAAACAAAGTCTGACACAATGTTTTTACGATTTCCGGGGAGCAAAGAGCGTCAAGGCTGCTTACACACCTGCATGCGAGTGGGACCGACTGCCTTGGAAAAACTTGTTTTTTCAAGGCAGTTTTTGTTTTTCAGCGCGGTTTCTTGCTTACAACGAGAAACCGCGCAACCACACTGGCGCCATCTATCAAGCAACTTTGGGACATTTTCCCCATCTGCATGTTACTACACTGAAGGTTTAGAAGTTTACGCACTATTTACAAGAAATGATTGCTTGCAACATTGCCAGACTTCAATCCACATGGAAAGGCCGATGCGTAAATACGTAGGAAACATTCGCAGGTAGGAAATGTTCCAAGATTACCCGAAGGATGGCGCTAGTGCATTGTCTCCTCGTAAGCTACCACAAGAGGCCGTAACCTGCTCGGCTACACTCAAGTGAAAATGTGTGAACTAGCGTGGTCATTGAAGGTAACATTTGCATCACCTATTCGCTTTCTGCAATGTAACCGTTAATGTATACTGAAGGGATGAGAGGCAATGATTGATAGGCTTTTTCAGGCTTGCACTTAAACAAACAGGTGGTCGGCACCTCCCGCGCAGTACGTTCTGTGCAGCTTTTTTTCAAAATTAAGTTTCTTAATGGAAAACGCAAGATTCTTCCGGGAATTTCGAGAGAACTGAATTCCATGTACCGAATGCCGTTTGTTACATACAATAAATGGAGATTCAATTTTCTGGGAGCCTCGCGAAATGAAGTATGAAGTCAGAGGCCATACTAAAGCATGATAATAGCTCCCGTGTCAAAATGTTTAAGGATGACGGATCGCAGTGTAGACGTCGTCCCTGCTGTTACGTTAAACTCTAGTTGAATATGTCACTTTGAATTCATTGAAAAGCTTTCGAAATTTACGAACCTGCGCAATAAACGGCTTTAAACAAACTGTTAAAGTGCTGACATTGCGTTGGCAGCTCACAGTTGCCAGGAAAGTAAATTTTCACTAGTGAAATTAACTACAGCCTGTTTGTTTTCACTACTGTATGATATCCAATAAACATAGACGAACATATAACGTCTAAAAATAGATCATACACGGTTTTTATAATATATTTACATTTTATATAATTTTGAAACATGTGATATGTTTTTTTTTCTTTTTCAAGAATTCAATTGTTCAAGCACCGCCGCATTTCTATTCAAAAACAATATGCTTACTTTCAAACCGTCCTGTCAGCCGGTATGAGATATCAAACTCCGGCTATCTTCTCATTTCTGGCCAGACATACATCGGCCTACTTGCATAAATAATAGCACCGTGGAATGCCATGAAAACATCTTGAAGTGAAAACAGAAGTACCCAGACGTTTTTCACTATATACCGCATTCTATTGCCACGTCCGTGTTGCGAGCGGGAGCTTCCTGAAAACGGCGCAGCGTGTCGCCTAAAAATATTTACAGTGTCTTCTGTTTTCACCTCTAAAATAAACGGCCAATCTTCTGGACGCGCAATTTTCGCCCAAATGTAGCGCTTTTTCAGTCCGGAAAAGAAGCCAAAGTTACAAAGCTAATTATCATTCTATTCAAAGGTGATTGGAGATTTCCTGAAAATTTCGATTGAAAGGTGAATTTATCAAGTTTGATGGGGTCAATCATGATGTTTAAACCGTGAGACTGGGAAGGAAACTTGGCAATATATTAGAATAAACAGGGGAAAGGTGACAGACAAACTTTGATTATTTTTTTATTGATGGAGTCAATTTTTTGCCGGTAATTGACTCCATCAAGTTCCATGTATTCGCGGGCTTCGTCGGCCGCTATTTCCACACAAAAACTTCTGAAAATCGCTTATAATGTTTACAGCCGGCTCATTTAATAATCATTATCATTCATTATCAGTAATAATTATGATCATTCAATGAGACCTAATGTCCTCAGCTTTTAAGAGCTTTAAGAACATAAAACTGCTCACACATTTTTGTTGTTCATTTTTTTAACTATTGAGGAAATAAGCATTCCTTTAAGGGTGGTAACATCCGAAAACAAGTTAGAAGGAGATTTTGTTGAAGGAGAATGAACTCAATATTTAGGTAGAAAAAAGGGCTAAAGTTCTATCGCCACATACCATATTGCTTTGCATCGTCCGTGCTGCGAGACAAAACTTGAAATACGGCAAATAATGATAACATACAGATGCTAACGAAGTGAACGCTGTATCGAGTCCAGGACATTCTACACTGCGGATATGAGACATAACTTTGCAGAAGAAGGGGCACTTTATTTTTGGTATTTTGAGGAAACGTCAATATAGATCACTATTCAGGGCCTCCGATTTCGCTTGTGCCAGTCGCGCTCACTGTCAGAAAGGTGGTATGTTGCTTCAGAAGCTGCACAAAGCTACTGAAGTCAAGTCCTCAACAGAATCAACGTGCGCTCGCGCATAGCGTCGATATAGGCCACATGACACTAGGCAGTTAAATCTTATGCTCTTCTTGACTCCGTCTTAAATGGAAGTTAACTACAGACACCATTCGCGTGGTTCACGAAAGATGATGCAAGAAGAAGGCGATGGGAACGAGAAATCTACACGCTTAAATGAAGGCGCTATAATATGAAAACGATAGCTTTTGAATGCCTAAACTATCGATTAAATGCGTGCTGCCAGTTAAAGTATAAGCGTGGCGCATAAAATGGCGTTTCACGTCAAGATGACAACGGAAACTAAAAGTAACAATAGGCGCGTATAAAAATTTAAGAAATCGGT
The DNA here is from genome assembly GCA_037355805.1 of Ixodes ricinus. Lineage (NCBI taxonomy): Eukaryota > Metazoa > Arthropoda > Arachnida > Ixodida > Ixodidae > Ixodes > Ixodes ricinus. The sequence continues at coordinate 23,685 of JAZHYW010003785.1, read as the reverse complement.
GTAACAGCAAGCTAAGGCAATGTGATATTAGTCGCGGCTGACGTTTTCCCAAGGCTCTTGTCAGGACACATGGCCTTGATCTGTTGACGATTATAAACTTCCCGAAGTGAGCGCTTTGAATGAAACCGCACTTGTAGTTGGAGACACATGGCATTGTTTTAAGCTGTCTCGATAATAAATGAGAACATTTTTGCTTCAAGCGCTTGCTTTCCACACACATAAAGAATACACTTATTTTGTGTGCGTCTTCTTCAGATTCTGGCGGTATACGGACTGAGACAGCGGATGGCAATGATTGATAGAGTTGTTTTCGAGATGGTTGCAAAGCATGAAAGGCAACGACTACTGTTTCATGCTTTAGGTATGCATCTACACCACATGTCCCACCAAAAATGCGATTTTTTTTTGTTTTTTGTTTTTTCATCGGAAAAATAAATCACGCATCACCGAACGCTCACTTGCCGCCCATATGTAGCACCAGTGGTCCGGACCAAAAACCAAAGTTTCAGAAGTAACCGTCATCTTACTTCAACGTTATCAGTTTTTCTGAATCTTTCAGTGGAAAAATGGGGCCCGTTTTCGGTAGATTGTGCCATTCAGCCCCATTGATTCGCAAACTTCGTGGGCTATCATTTACTCATCGATGACCTCCGGAAATCGCCTATAACTTTTTAATAACGTTGCAGTCTGTTCTGAAACTTTGGCAACTGGTTCGGCACGCTTGTTCTTCAATCGAGTGAAGTGAGCATTTGACAATACATTTCTTTGCAATCAAAAATACGGTCAATTCTTTTTTTCAGGTATATTTTGTATTTATGTCACGCAATAGACGAGTGCAACCCATTTTGGCTTTGATGAAGTACAAGTTTTAGTTGTTTTCTAAATTGTCTTCATTTAATCAACTGAAGAAAGAAAAACCGACTGCGTGGAACGCCGGACCTCGTGCGAGCAGCAGACGATGCTCTTGTAAGATCTGATTGAAGGAAAACAGTGGGTAAGAAACAACGGCTGGTATCATTTGCGTCTATTCGCTATCCTTCCAATCAGAGCTCCGCGCTCTGACGTCACCACAGGCTTTGAGCTCCCCCCCCCTTTCTCTCTGTTTCGCACGATAAACTTCGTTTCACAGTACGAATGACCGTAGAGTACCCTTTGAGCCATCGAAGCCAATAGAATGCCGTCACGCAACCTTCGCGCAACGACACGTGTAACGCGCAGTCAACTCTCCAACGTCGACCAACACTTGTTTCGCTTGCCACGCTAGATTGACTAGGATCACTTCTAGCGTCAGTTGAGTTCCATCGTGAGGTGAAACGAACTATAGGGCATGAAACTGAGCGAGAGTAGGAGATGAGAGCGCTGGAGGGACGCCTACGTCACTCCTCCTCGCCTACCCCTCTGATCACATGACTTCCCCGTTTACCAATCAGCATCAAGAACTTCACTTTTCCTCTCCGACCCGTCCACCAGTCAGTGTCGAGCCTCGCGGCCACGCTTTTATCTGGGCTTCACGAAATGTTAACCACCGAAACAAATATTTAAAAAGCGCAACGAGACGCGGACAACGAAGATTGGCAGAGACAGAGCGCTAAGTTACAACTGCACTTTATTTCCGAATTCACCTAGTATGTATTACCGATGTCAACAAAAACAAGCCAATGAAGAAACACAGGTACACACCGTTAAAAAGGCTAAAATATTATTCCATCAGTCATCGGCAGCAACACAAGCTGCTCTCCCGTCAGTCGGGAAACCGTAGTTCGTCATCTGACAATAACAGAGAGAGTGACACCGAGTCCCAATCAATAACCTTTTGAACCTCAAGTATCTCCCGCGTAATCTTGTCTCTGTTATTTGTTTAGTATACGTTATAGCTAGTGAAAACTGTTACGGTATGTATCTACGTTTCTTTATTGGCTTGATTTTTGTTAACACCGGTATATATTAGGTGAATAGGCAAATAAGGTTCAGTTGTAAGTTCGTACTGTGTGTCTTTCTAGCTTCCTTGTTTGTGTCTCGTTGTTCTTTTTAAGCATTAAAGATCATCAACTGACCCAACTTTCCACTTTCGTCACCTAGCCAAAGATCGTTTACCGTTAAACTTATTAGACTCCTAAAAAGCTCGTAACGTTTTATGCGAACACAACAGAAGTAATAGACGACGGCAATTGGGCCCACGACCTTCTTTAAACCAATGACCAGGTCACCTCAGCGGTCCCTATGAGAGGGCCTGGCCTCTCTGTAGTCCATGAGCCTCTCACAAGGTGACGCTGAAACTCGGCTCTCTAATAGGCAACCTGCAATGCAGTTTGGCGCGACACGTTGCGCCATCTAGCGGCCGCAAAATAAAGAAACTGGGTAGGTCAGACCTCGCAGGCTGTGGGCGGGCGCATCCAGAAACCACGTGTGAACGTTGCGCGTTCATCCGTGATCTTTGAACCGACAGCCGTCGTAGTAAGTCCCAACTTCACGTCTCTATGACCTCACCGGGTTCCTGCAATAGCTCGCCTACTCCTGTAGTTCCCCCCAAAAATAAACGTTGCTACTGCTGCGTGAAAGACGGCCACGTCGCGGAAGGTGGCTCAAGCGCCAAACTTCACCGCTTCCCTTCGAGATCTTGGGGCGACGACGGCGACTGAAGTGATTACTGCGGTGCGACGCATCAAGTAAGTGAATTTTACAGAAACTGTTTGGCGGGTAGGCGAACGAAAATATATGGGCAGGTTTGGAAAGTGGTCGGACGAACTCGTTTTGCAGACTCCTCGGCAAAATAACATATTTATAAAGTTCTATTACGAGTCGCGTTTGACATCCACACAGGAAATACGATAGAACAATCGGGCCGATTGTTGCTTCGCTGTGACGTCGAGAATCGGGCGATCAGGTGTTCAAGCGAAAGGCCCGGCGGCCCGTTCCGGCACTCCTAACGCCGTTCGGCACGCGTGGTCGCAACCAAACCTTTCCAAACCATGCAAGCTCAAATAGTGGATTTTGTAGCACAAAGTTTTTATTGTTTCAGCAACCAAATTGAATGCTGAGTCTGTAACAAATGTGACGGGTGCAGAGAGCAGGATGCTAATGTAGTTCTTTAGAAAAGCTCGTGCGAAGCGTAAATATCATTCTTACACGTACACTTTGTTGCCTGTCGCCTTTTTTATACTAGGCTTTGCAATGCGCGCACGGTTCTGTAGCATGCAGAGTTTGGAATTTCCCACGTTTATTCTATTGTAGTGGGACGTCGAGAGAAAGAGGACGCACGAGCGAGGCGCGAGCGGGGCCAGCCGGCGAAGAAAGAGGAAGAGCGTGCTGCACGAGGCTGGGGCCGGGCAGGGAACGATAGATGGTCTGTCCCAGGGCGAACCCGGAGAATTCCATCGGCCAGGTTCCCGATCAGGACCGGCGGAAGGGGCGAACCCTGACCATACCGGCCTACGCAACACTGGCGTGGGGAGGACGATCCGCAGGCCTGGGCACGGGCTCTGCCTGTGAGCTCTTGAGCGACGGGCGACAACTAGGTTCTGCGTGTCCGGACCGCCGGCTCTCGAAGACGGGCAACCGGGATGTACAATAAACCCATTCGTGGCCTTTTCGTTGCGTTGTCACTTCCTGGGAGACGGGCGAAGCACAGACTGATCGGGCGGCCACAAGCAGTGAAGACAACCCAAACTGGTGTCCAGAATGACGACCTCGAATATTCTCTAAATACTTGGACCTACATCAAGGCTCCTCGATGGCTTTAAAAGCGCGCCAAAAAAACCAGGGACATGGACGCAGGGACGACAAGTGCAACCTGGGGACTGCTGAAATCGGGTCGCCGCCGCTCTGCAACGGCCCGACGGAGAGATTGGCCGCCCATTAACAGAGCGCCACCGCCTGGGCGCTGAACGTACTCTCGTGGCGCCGCCGGCCATTACGCCGGCTGCCTATAGCCGCGGCTACGCTGCAGCCGACCACTTCTTCTATCAAGCAATATTTACGCCGGTGTATATTAGGTTCATGGCCAAACATTATAACTTTTAGAGCCCCATCCACATATTACTTTCTTTTAACAAAACGCTACGCAAACATATGCGTCGTTTCTGACTACAATGCGCATATCAACTGGCGAGACCCCACCACGCCAGTACCTACTGACTCGAACATGGCTGATCTTCTCAGCTAAATAAAATAGCTCGGGCTAAGACTAGTGTGTTGTGAACCAGCCAAAGATCTAAGAGGAAACATGACTCATTCCTTGACCTAGTTTGATCTGCATTTCACACTTATGGCGAAATGCTTCACAGAAACCAGCCTTTCCGGATCTGACCTTAGCTGGTCAAACGACAGACCGATACGAACTCTCCGCAATAGGGTGCCCATAGTAGGCAGATAAAACGTTTCGCGAAACACGATTTTAAAGAGCTACATTCGCTTATTCACTTCACTCCTTGTAGAATGGTGGTTCAGGAGGACAACAGTGAAGACGCCTACAACCTTTACGAGGGTGAGAGTTGGGCAGTGGTGATTCTAAATGATTAAAAAGCGCGACAGGACAACGGACACAGAAGGGAGACACAGACACAGCGCTACTTACAACTGAAATTCATTTCCGCTGCAGCTTGGTATATATTACCGGCAACAACACAAACAAGTTAGGAAGATATAAAATATACATCGTAAAATTCTCAAAAAACTACATAAAAAGGCTAAAATTCCTCGCAACACTCATCCTCGAGGCTCGAGAAATTCCTAGATTAGGGCTGCAATGTGTCAGCACACTCTCTTTGTCGTTATCCGAAAAATAATTGCAGTTTCTTCCCCAAGCATGACTAGTTTCGGGTGGGTGCCCAGGTAGCACCAGTTCTTGGCCAAAGCTTGGCTTTGTTCGGGAGTTTAGGGCATTGAAGAGCCCGAAAAGCCAAAGTATAGCCAAACCTGGCCTCCCTTGGCAACAGTTTGGGCATTTTGGCCCTAATTTGCCAAACAACTCGCCAAATTTAGGCTTCACTAGCCTGGTAGTTTGGCTGTCACCTGGCATCTTTGGGCCTAAATCGCCATAATCATATATGCCAGAGTTCTGGCAGATATTTGGCATTTTGGGCCAAAATCGCCAAACTTATGCCAAAGTTAGGCTTCACTTTTTGATAGTTAGGCTGTCATCTGGTACCTTCGGGCCAAAATTGACACAGATCTGCCGAGTTAGGCTATACTACCTTGTAGTTCGGTTGACATCTGGCATCTTTTGGCCCAAGTCGCCAAACTAGTGCCAAAGTTAGCTCGGTTCCCGATAGTTCGGCTGTCGTCTGCGCAGCTACGGGCCAAAGTCGCCACACAAGTGCCATAGTTGGGCTTCGCTTCCCGATAGTTCAGGCAGTCATCTCGCAGCTACGGGCCAGAACTTGCCAAACAAGTGCCAGAACTAGGCTTAGTGCCTTGGAGTTCGGCTGATGAGGTATTTGATGTACGCGGGCGTACGAGGGTGGTCTTCATCTTAGTTAAACAGACCAAGTTTCATTCGGCTGGTCAATTTATCTTATTTTGGGCGTTTCTTGATTTCTCCAGTCCAAAGGTGGACTGAATGTTTTGGCGCGGCTGGACCAGGCTACTGCAAACGCAAATTGTGCCGGATGTTGTACTCGCCTGTAGGTACACACGCAAATATCGGGACGCGCCGTGAGACTGGTTCGACATTAAGCGCGTTTACACCGGCGATGCGATCTAGTCGCGTGCGATAACTTTCATCGCAAAAGCGACCATAGCGGGCAAAAAGCGACGCCATTTGAGCAGTCGCTTGCTGATCCGACTTTTGCGATGCAACCTAGTCGGGGAGAGGCTGAGCGAATCAACGGCGTCTCGGAGCGAGAGTTTTGAGAAGCGACCTCGCCAACGAAGGCGTTGGACTCGCTCATCGCACACGCCAAAGTGACCATCCAATTTTTTTTTTTTGCGATGCGATTTAATTGCATCGCGCGATTGCTACGTTCTTGGTGTGAATGCGCCTTTACAGAAAGTGCTGAGATCAAGCTCAGCGCTGCGAGAGACTGACGTGCGCATGTCTCCTCAACAGATATCATTATTAGGCGGCGCATTGCAAAAGTGAGCGTGCCTCTGTGCGTGTCTTACATTGTGACTGAGCAGTGTCAAATCCTAGTGATAACAAAGAGCGGAAACGACCGGGGCTCCGTGGCGCCGCTCCGCATTACACTTGGGGAATTAAAATGAAATCCCGGAAGTTGTACTATTTGAGCGTGTTGCGTACTTTTTAAACATTTAGAAAGTGGAGACACATAAGGACGATACATACAAGACAATCTTTCAACCTTAACAACATTTCTTTTCGGTTTCAAGCTCAAAGCCCCGCCCGCTCCGTAAGGGCGTCAGGAAAAGGAAAATTTTGAGGGAAGAAGAGGAAGCGAGAGGAAGTGTACGCGATCCCCTTGTCCTACGGGGCCAGGTACATTGCGCAAAGCGGGACGATGCCTCAACGACCGACTCCAAGAACATCAAATGGACGCCGAAAGAGCTGCTTCGGATTCTCAGCACCCAATCGTCATTCACGGGAGAAAATATCCCGGCGGTGGCCCCTAATTTCGCCGGCGCGACAGCCATGGGAGGCAACTGCGAGCGAGTCGGGACTCGGGAGAGAAACAGTGAGGCCCATCGAATGGAGACAAGCCCGCAAAACATAAGCCCCCCTTCTACCGCTCTCAAGAAAGGAGATTATCTTTCTGAGGCCCACAATGGAAGCCGAACGCAGACAGACTAGTCAAGGCGACAAGGTCACCAACAGAAGCGGCCTTTCCTTTCATTCCGTTCTATTTCATTCCGAGAAGAGCTGGCATTCCCCGTCCCTATTTCTCTACTGTTGAACAGGTCGGCATACACTCCCTCCCCTGGCAGCTTGGCTGTACAGCAGGTTTTTGTTTTTTTCCTTTCTTTTTATAAAATACTTCGTTTTTTTGTTTTTTTTTACTCTAAAGCGTCGAGTATGCAGAGGGAGCTTAGCAGCGTTGTTGTTGCCCTTCCGACCTCGCCTTTTGCAAATCCTCCCCCCACCTGCTTTTGTGTCTTGGTGTGGCTGTCAGCGAGCGCAACAGCCGCTTTAAGGAAATCAAAGGGTGGAGTGAAACGCGTGACCTTTCTACGTAGAACGCCTAGGACAAAAACGTTTAGACGAAAATTTGTCACGTGACTCTCTCTGTCCCGCTGATGGGATCTTCTGGGGCTGTTGTTGTCGCCGTGTGCCTAGTTATAAAAACAGGCGGGTCACGTAGGTCCGGTTTTCGAAATGCGCTCTTAAATGTTCTGTTGCTTTCGTGCGTTGCAGACGCGGCCGAGTTTTTTCGTCGTAAACGGCCGGATAACGTCCATGCCAATTTTTTGGTAACAGCCATTTCTTTCACCGTGAGTTTGTGGAATTCTTGTGATGTGTTTGCTGGACACGCATCGACAAAAACTGCTCTTCGCCGACGACGAGACGTCAGTTGAAAGTGCGCAACCTTCTTCTCTGGAGAGTGTTTGTGGGGTGCCTGAGTTGGATTATGCATCTATCAAGGATTACATGATATCGCTCTTTTACGTAAGTACACTGCACGCATGCTTTTGATAGTAGTCCTGCTTTCCTCTCAATCTCTGCGGTTTTTTGAGTGATGAGTTGTGCTCGGCATGAGGGCAGTGTTAATTCTATTTTAATTGCTTTTCGTTTTACAGAAAGGTGACCTTTGTGGAATATGTCGATAATACACTGTGTGTAATGATAGTGGTTTAATAAACTCGAAGCGATCGAAACAATTTTGTTTGTCCGTATATGTGATTGGATATGCAACAAATGTTATGCAACGTACAAATACTTGCACGACGTTCGGCACTACTTCGGCACTCCTGTGGCAGACCAGAGAAAAGCCAAACTTGGCACGTCCCAAATACCAAAATTAGAAGCGTTGCTCTGGCGTTATGGCTGATATGGCCTCAACTTTGGCGTCCTCTGGCGGACCAGAGAAACGCCAAACCATGGCATGCCCGAATTCCAGATTAGATTTACTATGGCAGTTATGGCTGAAGTATGGCACCAACGTCTGGTGCTCCTCTGGCAGACCAGAGCAACGCCAAACTTTGGCATCTCTTGAAATACCCAAATTAGGCGTTGCTCTGGCAGTTATGGCTCAAGTATGGCACTACTTTGGCACTCCTGTGGCGGACCGAGAGAAAAGCCAAACTTTGGCATGTCTAAAATACCCAAATTAGGCGTTGCTCTGGCAGTTATGGCTCTAGTATGGCACTATTTAGGCACTCCAGTGGCGGACCAGAGAAAAGCCAAACTTTGGCACGTCCCAAATACCGAAATATCAGGCGTTGCTCTGGCAGTTATGCGCTGAAGTATGGCACCTACTTCGGCGCTCTCTGGCGGACCAGAGAACGCCAAACCATGGCATGCCCGGAATTCCCAGATTAGGATTTACTATGGCAGTTATGGTTGCGGTAAGGCCCAACTTTGGTGCTCCTCTGGCGACCAGAGAAACGCCAAACCTTGGCATGCCCCGAATTCCCAGATTAGGATTTACTATGGCAGTTAGGACTCAAGTATGGCACCAACTTTGGCACTCCTCTGGCGTACCGGAGAAGAGCCAAACTTTGGCATGCCCTAGGATCGTCTAACTAAGGCTATATTTAGGCACCGTACTTTGGCACTGATGAGTGCCATGGTGCAAAGCCTAACTGCGCCAAAGTTGGGCCCTTATGTTTGCCAGACCTTTGCCCAAGTTGCATTGCTCTGGCGCGCTAGCTGGGTGCCGATGAGTGATGATGAATTTTAGCCTTTTTGTGTTGTTTTGAGATTTTTACTATGTGTATTTTGTAGCTCTTCCTAACTTGTTTGTGTTGTTGCCGGTAACATATACTGAGTTGCAGCGGGAAATAGTATAGTTGCAGTAGCGCGTGTCTGTGTCTCTTCTGTGTCCATTGTCCTGTCACGCTTTTTAATCATTACAACCTTTAGCTTGACTTCATGCACGCCGTCGAAGCGAGTGCGTTCCGACACTCCGAGTCATGAACAGAAGCCGTAAGACCTTGGATCACAATCACAATAACATCAACTTCTTCGAGAGCAAACAGAACAACTATGCTACCGTCACTGCTCAGTATCGCCACACGCACAAAAAGATTACAAGAAGATAATACAGACATCTCACCAGGATTTCTGCCCTCGTTGTCTACAAGACATGCCCTGATAAATGAAACAAAAGCTACTGATGTGCACTAGACATATGTCGAATGGCAGTTTTCAGCGACCTGAGGCAGCGTAACTCTTATGGTACTTTTCCTCCGTTTGACTAACACCTCGTTGAGATCACCAGCTCCAACTTTGCCAAACCTCAGATGACTCAGCCGAGACGGTCAGCTTCCTATTTATTCCACATCAATATCAGTGTTACAGAAATCGAGCAAGACCTAAATCGGGTGAACCCATCGCAGCCGCCTTGTCCGGACGGCAGCCACCCCGCTCTCAACACTTAATTTCCAATTTTTCACTTTTGATTAAAATTGTTTTCAAGCTACTATATTTTGTGAGTCAGAAGCCTTCCGAAGCTGCTGAAAAGGAAGAAAGCGCATGTGTACAACGGCTGTGTGTCTTGTAGGTCTTTGAATACAGTAGTCACTTGAGGTCTTCCAAGTATGTATTAGCAATATGTATCTGACACATGGATGACCAGGTCAAAATTATATCCGTGCCTGGACTTATGATGTCAAGTGAAACTCGTAAAAACAGTTGACAGATGTCGGGAAACAGAGTCTTACATTACACTTCAGGTAAACAACTTTTGTAATTCTTTTTGCGACATGGCAGCTTGCAACGCCCCCTTCCTCCGTACAGGGACCATGGGATGTTTGGTCAGCCCGAACATCTTGTAGAAATCTGGGTCGCTGGTCTCCGTTTGCACTTCTCTTTGTGCAAGTCCTCGATGCTTCGTTTCTGTGCCGATGGCCGTCCTCTGGAACTTTCAGCACGTCCTACCTTCATCATCCTAAAACAAAAGAAATAGATAAGCTCTATAGTAAGAGTAATCCAAGACATTTAAAATCAACTCACATCTTCAGAGTGTATGCCTCATTGGTCTTGAAGTAGGAAAGTTTCACGAAATTCTTTGCGGCGCAGATGAGTTGCGGCAGTCGAGTTTGTAGAGAAACCATGCATTGATAACAACGAGGTCGATTTTGTGAAAAAATATTCGCAAGTACCACTTCCTTGACTTTAACTGAGTCCTTGTGCAGGCCGCCATTTGGTCGACCAAATCCACCTCGCCCATGAATTTGTTATAGTCTGTAACAAAGGCAGCTGTTAGCACGTCAATGTACTGCCTCAGTTTGCAGTCCCACTGGTAGTTATTGTCCACGGGACCGAGGAAATGTAGGTGCTGAGAAACGTGACCGAACGATTGCCATGCCATTCGATCACATAGAGCTCCACATTCTAGCTCATCAGCTCGTCTTGCCTTCAAAGGATCCTCGTCCTTGAGTCCGAAGGTTTTGTCGTCACTCACGCCACATCCAGGCAAGCGATTCTGACGGACGTGCTTCTAGTGACCAGATCTGTCGCTTGGCAAGTTCAACAAACAGAGTCTGAGGGAGGCCCGTGAACCAGTTGTCGCAGTACAGTTTGTAGTTTTTACCAGAGGGAATAACTGCTGCCAATCTGAGAACAATATTTTCACTTCCTCCAATATCAGGATGTCCAGCTGCTGGCCCGATGTTCCCGGTGTACATCTCAAAGTTGCGAACAATTCCTGTGGAATAAACAAAAGAGGAATAAATTAAACCCATACTTTTTGGCTTATGCGGAACGTAATTCTTGTGGCGAATGTTTTTTTTTGTAAGGTTTAATCTGCTCATCCACACAGACCATTTCTTCAGTCATCGGGATCGATATGAACTTTTGGCGTATGTGCCAAACAGAGGACCGATCTCGAACAGGCAGTCTTCGTCGTCGTCACCAGTTGTAGCTTCCTTGGTATTGTCATTGAAGTGCAGGCTCTGCTTGATTTTCTTGAACCTGTTTCTTGACATTGTGTCTTCGATCTGTGAGACTCATCTCTGTGGACCGATACTTCCTGATGTCGTAAAGACGAAGCGTCGGCATGCTGCAGGCAAATGAAAATAAAGTCCTTCAAAAACTTTCATGTCAGCTGCAGTGGCTGGTTCGTGTACTTTTGTACAGCGTATAGGTTTGGACTCTTCTACGATGTTGTCGAGAATGTCGTCATTGACAATACCATTTTATCGGCGGCTTTTGCGTTCTGCAACGAGCTTTCTCGTTCAGCCGACCTCATGCTGGTTGAAGAAGTAGATGCATGAGAACTTCTTCATCGGTGTCTTGTTCATTCCTCCTCATCTTCGGATGTCGAGTTTTCGGATAACCGTACACTCTCCTCAGCCCGTGTCTTAGCTCCCTTTCGTGGAGGAACCCACTGTCGTCGGAGCCACTCGTCGCGATATCTTCATCACTTCCTTGTGGAATGCAGGCGATCCTATTCGTTGGGACATGTCGACTCAAGCTGTAGAACATTCTGGGATCCATTCCTGAATGAGACCAGACAAGAACAGAGTAAAAAAGGGCTATGAAATATCACATCATGTTTTATACATGCAGGAAAGTTCTCAAAGGTTGTGCTCAGTGTTGCATAGGAATCACATACCGGATTTTAGCTCGTGTCTTGAAACGACTTGAAAAGATGACTTACATCCCGGTCACACATGTGCCCAGGTGTGCAAAGATTACGCACAAATATTATCATTCCGAACTGAAAGCTACTCCCACAAAATAAAAAAATTAAACCTCCGGACTCTTCAGTCAGCGGCAAAACAAAAGGCGCACCACTTCTGGAGGTTAAAGCGGCCCCTTGTGTCAGAAAGTGTGAACTACACACAACGGAAAATTATGGCGCAGTGTGTTTTCAGTGCAACAGCGGGCACTCGCGCATCTTTGACGTTACGTAGAGCTGTGAAAGCGTTTTAACGGCATGTGATTTCAAATACACACTGGGAAATTGAGGGCTGATAAAGACGAGCGGCCAGCTCATTTCACGTATACTGGCACGCCTATTCTGGCACGCCTATTCCAGAAAACTCTTGACATCGGAAAAGTTGTAAGCACGTGGAAAATGTCACATAACACTCCAGTCAACAATGAAAATGAAGCGACCAGCTCAAAAATTAGAATTATGTCGGCCCATTTACATGACCTCAGTCGTCTGCCGCACAATCGAACGTGTAATAAACAGAGAGATCCACAAGCACATTGAAACCCATGCACGCTTCTCGCCAGCACAGCATGACTTACGTCCTGGCAGAAGGTGCCTTACTTCCCTCCTCACCATAGTCCACAAGATCAGTGACAGCCTGGCCAATGCTATACCATGCGAACTTATACAACTCGACTTCACAAAAGCATTTGAGAAGGTCGACCGCATTATTTTACGGAAAAAATTTGAGCGTGCTGGTTTCCACAATTGAATTAAAGTCTGGCAAACCCACTTCATCTTCAGCAGACAATAATGTATATACCTGAACGGTTGCCTGCCAAACTCCAATACGTTAGATTGGGAATACCACAAGGTATTCCCTATCTGACAAATTGAACCCACATTATTCTCAGTCGTCATCTCTTGGCAACACATTCCTCTCAGTATTCTCCAATGACCTCTTTCCTCACGTAAGATCGACGCCCGCGCTCTGTGCACACGACCTTACTCTTGTCCGAACTATCAGGTCGCTTTGAGACCATGACGACTTCCAGCACGACCTTGACAAGGTACACACCTGGACCACCTTAAACAGATAATCCATTGGTGCTCCTAAGTCCAAGTCACCAGATTCCATAACCCAAAGAAATCTTCCATAGCCACTTCCACTCCTGAATATTAACAACCAAGCTATCAACCGCATTGACAACATCAAGACACTCCGGGTAACCCTGCACAACCGATTAATCTTCTCAAAATGTGTACATTTAATTGCATCATGGTTCCGACGGTTGCTGGGGTTCATACAAAGCGTCAGCAAGCGCCTAGAACTCATCGTGATTATAAAACTTTACACTGCCCTTGTTTTACCCATTTTTAAATCCTGCTTGCCGATCAGCTTTCCTTGATTCACATAAATGCAGGACATTTTATAGCGGATGCAAAGAAAAGCTGCACTCATGGTCAATGCTCGAAGGTCCCGTGTCCATCGCCTCTCACCAAGGGACATATCGACGACCCATCTCCTGAGAGGAACAGGATGGTCAAACCTTTCTACCAGATGAGACATCGCCACCCTGGGACTTCTGGCAACAATCATTAGAACATCTATATCCAGCGATGATGCTAGCCTGTTTTAATGCGTTACGCATTAAAACAGGTTATCTCCAAACCAACAACAAAAGGCTCTTTCTCATTTTCCCCATGCACCCTCTCTCCCTCGTGAGCGAGGACTTAACGTCTTTGGGCGTCCCTAGTCCAGCACGTGAAACGCATACAAAGAACACACAGACATAGCAATAAGGCCGCTTTAACCAAGACCACAACAGGATAAAGACGGGGGAACGACTCATCAATTTCCAACGCTCGTCGCAGCCACTCGACACAAAATGACCAAGCGGCTTCCCCGACGCATAATCCTGAACGTGATCATTCGCACGGACTTGTTAAAACGATTTTTGTAGGTGCTGTGGTTTCACGGGAAGCGTTGGGACAGACCCCACAGGCCTCTCAAAGAGCTATTACGAGTCCCTTACACTCTTTGGGAATCCTTGAAGGGTACGCCAGGCCCCATTAGAAAACTTCTATGAACATCCCGAACCTTTCAAACATTTTTGAAGAGTACGTCAAACATTTCAAAAATCTGGTCATAAACGGTGCTTCAAATGGGATTATTGATATTGTTATTCATATTCATATTACATTTAAATTGATATTAACAGGCAGGGTCAGGTTTTGAATATGTAGCTGAAAATTAATGGAATTAATATTGTAGGCAACTAGCCAATGGAAAAGGTGCAGAGAAAAAATTACAACTCTGTACATTAATTCTGAAATAAATTAAAATTGCTACTAATAGGAGCACACCCCCATTGCTTAGTCAGTTTATCGGTGAATAATAATTCGTCATTCAACTTTATTTTTGCCATGTAGAAAGAAGAATATTTGCTAAGTGTCACTGTGATAAGGTTTTTCTTGGCATTTACATTTTATAACAACATTGTTCTGCAAAGTCAAGCAAGGTTTACTTCTGTGTAATCGGCAGTGCTATTTTTAAATAAAAACACGAAAACAGTAAATAAAAATTTTAAAAACGCATTCCTCCAAACTTTTTGTCAAACATAAATAAACAAACCCATTCTTTAGTCACGTTATGAATATACCGATTATTTGAAATTATAATTATATTCAAAAGAAAAGGGAGAAGAATGCATTAAAATTGACCTGATATCTATATTTTATACGTATAACACCAAGGCGCTAAATATAATGCGCAGTAAGTTAACAACGCAGCAGAAAGAAATGAAACATCGGAAAAATATTTCTTAGATTATCGACATCTTGAAAATTTGTTTTCTGCAAAACGATTATACTCCAAGGTCATGTCCTTTTTAAGGAAACACTCCTTTGTGTTTGGATAATTATACAAAGCTATATTGATAAGTGATATAAACTCGCAGTTTTGATAACTTTGTTTTTCATATTGACTCATTCTGTGTATGCGCACGCGCACGCTAAACGATGAAAACAATCACAACATAGGTATTCTGCACGGCAACAGCAGTACTGTGCCATGCTGCACGCTACAGTAAGCAGCAGCAGCAGGGTATGAACCATTAATTCCCAGTGTGTCAACGCGAAGCAGAGAACAATTACTCAGCGTCAAGGAAGACCTCACCGCGAAACAGCTTTCCTTGTGCAACAGGTTTTTCAGATTGTTCTCTCTAAATAACATCTATATTATGATAATTTTTCACGTCAAAGGAATGAAAACGATTATCAGATGAAAAATGATTCCATTCCTGCAGGTGCTTTGGACAGATTCACCGTCACCCACGCTTGTTTGCGTAGTTTGTAGTAAACGAAATAGAGAGTTAATAAGTATGTCGTGTGTCCCAAAATAACACTTGGTGCGATATTAAAATGACCTGCCCTACTAAAACAAAACAATATGCACTCATACAGCGCATAACACATAAATTCATGCGAAGGACACTTATGAAGAACGCGGGAAAATCGTTTTATCACAGGACATTACAATGATAAGTGGTTCAAGACAATCTGCGGTATGTTATAAGCGTATTACCAAACATAAAATACACAAAATTTTGTAGGTGATATGCACGCATATATTTAATAAAAATGCCGCTAATTTTAAAATTATTAAAGCCAAGTGGCAGAAAACAAACCAATTTATGCGCCATCTCTCAGGGAAGCGATTATAGACAACCATAAGATTAAATTGGGCTGTGTGTTCTTTATTGATAAACTGGCCTCCAATATGAAAGACGGTTCTCTAATAATATAATATGAGTCAAAGGTCCAATGGGTGCATGTATTTTATTTCAATGGTCCCTCGACCACTTTTTCTAAATAACTGCGGAATATTTTATCTATTTATTTATTGCATAAAAGGTAAAAACGAATACAAATAAGCATCTTTGCAAATATATTCCGTTTGGACGGTAGATTCCGTTTGGACGCAGTTTTGGGCAGTAGATTTTGTTAATCAAATTTTGAAACGTGTTTAAAAACATTTTAAATTAAGTAATGTGTGAGAATACAAGAATTTAAGAAAGAATAAAAAACACTTAGGGACAATGACAGACAGCAAACTTCTTTCAACTTTTAAGTAATTGTAATTAAATACTTGTAAGTATAATATAGGCAGCAAAACCTTCTATTTCACAAATCCTTTGAAATAAAAGTCCAGTAAATCTCGCTCACCTCCCTATTGTGACACAGGCGCAGTGTAAGCGTTCTGGCGTCTGAGAATAGTATATTAGGAAAATATTAACTTGTTTCAATATTCCTTCAGTTATGTGATAATTAATGATTCATTATTCAAGGTAAGACTAACGAGTTGTTTCCTCGACTTCCCCAAAACACCGAATATCCTAAAATGGCATTCTACTGTTCAATCCTAGATGTTAGACAGCAGTCATGAACGAAATAAATTTATGTAACGATTTGTTCATATTGCTACGGAGTTTAATTTACTAGGTGTTGTCTATGGACAATTTAGAAGATTGTCGCGCGCCTACTTGTCATCTTTAGTAGGAACTAGCAGGCGCTTCTGCCGCACCGCTAAAATATAATGCTATGCCAAAACTTGTATTTTCTATAATTAAGCAATAAACAAAAGTTAAGCGCAGTTCTGTACATCGAGGGTGAAATATTTATGACCTATTCTAATGCATATTTTCGTGTCGTTAGGGCCCAGACCCTGGGAAATAAAAGCAGAGGATCTAAATAGTCAGTAAAGTCACACCCTAAAACGCTTTGACGTTTTTACTTTATTCATTCTACACTGGGAAAAGTGATTTTGAACTAAAGACATAATTTTAATCTCATGTTTTCAAGCTAAGCAGAAAGGAGACTGAAGGACTAGTTTTCCTAAATATATATTATTATACGAACTACGTGTGGAAAATTCGCACAGCTAATTATGGGTGGCAATTTTGACGTTTACAGCTTTAGGCTTCAGTTTATAAAAATATCGGGTTCATTGTCATTGCCAGGCTTAGCCAATATTTGTATTTTATATTATGCCCTACCTCAACGAAATTTCGTAGTCCGAGTTATATGGAATGCCCCCATTCAAAGAAGCGCACGTTTCACGCCCCTGCTAACAAGAAAGGACACGTATTTCTTTGGAATCGAATGGCCTTGATATGTAAGCCACATCTAAGTAACATGAGCTTGCACCATGCCTTGTGTGCAACGGTCTTGGTGCAAAATATTCGATTCGGAGTTCAGCTTCGAAATCTACGAATGTAATTTGTTTTGGAGCTGCCGAGACTACTCTTAATATTGATACCTGTCCATTTGTCTCTGCTTGTGATGCATTTGTGTTTTCACTTCAACTGATTTGGTTACACTTTAAAATTAAAAACAGCGCGAAAAGACGAGGACCAGACAAAGAAGTGGCACGGACGCAGCGCTGCATCCGTGTCACTTCTTTGTCTAGTCCTCGTCTTTTCGCGCTGTTTTTTTAATTCAGAAGTATGTACCAACTCGCCCAAGCCTCAACTTAAACTTTAAACTTTGAACTTAATTAGAACAAATTTGTGCCGAGGACACAGGACAAAAAGCTACGGATAAGAGGCTTGTGTGGTCCGGTGTCTATGCACACGCATAACACAATACAATCAATAAAATTAAACAACAAGCAACGTGGAAAAGTTATGAACAAGGAATCGAAGTTCATAATTAGGACGGAAGTAGGACAAGATTCAGAATACCTTGCGTCTGATACTGATTATAGTTTTGCATAAGTCAAGTTTGAAACACGAGAGAAAGAAGCAGTACACTGCACACTTGAAAACAATTACAAACATAATAAACGATAGGCATAAAAACTGGCAATTTGCATCATATTGTTACACAAATAAATTGTTTTATGTATTTCATTCGGCAATTTCTTGTTGTTGTATTTCTCGAAATGTTCGTTGTCCACTTTATTTAATGTCCACCTTGAATGAACTTTTAAGGTATTTTAGTAAATAAATATATTTCAGACTGAATTGAACGCATGTAAATTCCTTTATGGAGCCTGTATTTAGCTTTACCTTAAGCAAGGTTTAAATATTTGCAATTAATTTTTTAGAAATGCTTAGTATATTAGCTAACTTCAAGCCAAGAGCCGGTCTTTTAAAATAGCACGGATGCACCGGAAATTAGATAACGAATCTACTTTAATCGAATGAAGCACATTGCGCTCGAATTTGTAAACCTGGCATTTCGGATTAAATTATGCGAAAAGGTTTACTCTCGCTTAACATGAAAACAACAGTTAACAACACAAACGTTTCGCCACCTATGCGGGCGTGTAATGCCAATCGCGGCCGCGAACCGGACATCCACAAGGAGATTTTGGATTAGTGAACTGGTTCATGCTCTTGTAACCACATTCGTATACCGAAGATGCCACCCCTATAGGGGTGAAACTCCTATGTTGTTATTTTTAATTGTTATATCAAGCCGAAGTAAGCCTTTTGACTATGACTTCCCTTGGCTTTTGTAGTATATTTGCAATAAATTATGTGGTAACTCTTTTCTGCTAAAGCCACATTATATTATCAAAGAGGTCATTCTGCTGTTTCCATAAAGGCCTTTATTTCCTCGATGGAAATATGGTGTTAGCGACGGACAGAACATCCTCTGTTGACGATGGCACTTCGTATAAACAGTCTGTTCACCAAGCGTTTTTCGAGACACATTTGAATTGGGATTTCTGTAATGAGAAAGTGAATGCCACGTATTTTATTAAGTATGAGTCAGTAATACAGCCTGGAGAAAAGGATACTAAGATTAACAAAACGGAATAGACATATAGAAACCAAGCGATAATACTTTTGTTAGGAAGGTTGCTTTGGAAGGCGTTTGTTTTTTACGCGGGACTACAAAAAGTATAATCTTTTACCAAAAACAATTCTAAATTTTAAAATTTTGAATGCCTACATCACAGTTTGTCTTTATGATAATATTCAAGTACGTTAGAAGCCTGTCAGTTTTAAAAATACAAACATTTTTATTGTTTCTAGTAATATTTTGAATGTTAAGTTGACGGTTCTTGTATGTACCCACGAGCAGATAGCGGTGTCTGACGATGAAAGACAGGCCTCCGATCAGACCGGCGAGCGTGTAGCTTTCATCGCACTCACGCGGCGGGAAATGTGTGTTGTATGTCCCACGTAGCACCCAATGTCATGCGAACATTCCCTGGGTGTTCTGAATGTTCAAGGAGCGTTAAAACACTGTTCGAAACGTTCTAGGAAAGTTCGTATGCAAACATTCCCTACAAGGTAAGCTGCTCAACATTCTAGGAACGTTCGTTGGCGAACATTCATGTGCACAATGTTCTCGGGACGTTCCCCTTCGAACATTCAAATGCGCAACATTCTTGGAACGTTCGCTTGCGAACATTGCTAGAATATTTCGCAGGTGAAGCCAACTTTACGGAGCTCTCACGCAACCTGTGGTTCGAAACACTATCCACTATATGCCACTTTGTGCCAAAATATGCAAATTAAGTGGAGTTTCTGGAAACTTAGCATAAGGGATCAGTTTTATCTTATATGAGTCTACCGAGGAATGTGATATAAGGTGTAGGAGAAAAGCAATGGTTTTCAAAGCTTGATATTGAACTTGGCACTCACTGCCTGTGTAGAGGGGCAGTTTTGAATAGACCCGATTTTTAGCATCTGGCGTTCATGACTTTGAAAAAGGTATTTCCCAGTTGGCTAAGATCAAGCTGCCTCGCTTCCTCGCTGTCTCGCCCAGTTTACGTTCGCCTCCTGTTGCGTCCCCGGGACCGTGTTTGTTCGGGGTCCCCGGGGTTCTCGGTTTTCCAATCAAGGCGTACAAGGTGCTATCACCCAATGGTATCTGTTTCGCGTTCAGCGTCCCTGCCGACACCGCCGTTGGTGAGATTATGAACGCCTTTCAAGTAACCGCCGGATCCGGAGGTTCGGAGTTCCTGCAACACCAAGGTGGAACAAGGTTTATGTCGTCGGTGACCAGCATCAGTGCAGCGAACCGCCTTGTAGCCCAAGCGAACTTGGTGCTCCATGACATTGTGGTGCCACTCGAAGCAGTCGGCTTCCACGTCCTTCATGTCTCCATTTATCGTCTCCCGCCGTATGTCACGAAAGAAGCCGTCGTGCAAGCAATCGCCCCGTTCGGAACAGTAAAGTCTATCACGAACGTGTCGTACCGAGACCGTCACAACATTTTGACAGGAACGAGGGTGGTCAAGGTGGAAATGAGGAAGCCGATACCGAACTTTATCACCATCCAAGGGCACCGAGTAATGCTGAACTACCGTGGCATGCGACGTGTGTGCAGCCGGTGCTGACAGGGAGGGCACATCGGGCCAGCCTGCAAGACCGTACGCTATGAACGTTGCGCCGTTTTCGGGCACTCAACAGCGGGCTGCACCGCCCCTTGTTTCCGGTGCGGTCACACCCACGCTACAACGGACTGTACACAGCGTAGGTCCAACGCCGCTGAGGCCCACCCAGCGGGAGCCCCTCGATCCCAACAGTTATCGCAGGGTGTCGCCGCCAAGGCTCCCCTGTTCCTGAATAGCTCAATGGCGATTTGGACCCCACCATCCTTCCGCGGGCTCGTCCATTGGCCCCAGGTGACAAGCCCTCCGGTGATTCATCAAGTGAGTTTTCCTTTGCCACCCCTACCCATGTCAAGCCACCCAATTCGTTTTCTATGAAAACCCCTGTGCAAGCCATCGTCAAAACGCAAGTCGCCGCAGCGACGCCCCCATCGTCCCAGAGAAAGTCGCCGCCGTGACGACCTCTTTCGTCCCACC
Organism: Ixodes ricinus; assembly: GCA_037355805.1. NCBI lineage: Eukaryota > Metazoa > Arthropoda > Arachnida > Ixodida > Ixodidae > Ixodes > Ixodes ricinus. The sequence continues at coordinate 3,141 of JAZHYW010003785.1, read as the reverse complement.
GCAAATCAGAGTGACGTGGCCGACTCGAGTCATAGCCCCGGCCGTCTGGTCATATCCGACGACACGGACCTAACCTCAGGTCAACGAAAGCCTTCCACGCGTTCTGAGTTGTCACCGTCAACACAACGTGAGTCCTCCAAGTTTTCTTCTGACGAAGGCGAGGACGGCGCGGCTGACCGTAGTGACACGAAGCGAACTTTTCCGAGCACTAGCAGTGACTCGGACGGGCCCATCGCGTCCACCGTCAGAGAAAAAAGCGTCCCGAGCCTCATGACTCGGACGAGGACCACAGCCTCACGTTTTAGCCTTTCCTGTGACCATGCTGTTTTGTCCTTATTTCTTTATTTTTATGGGCCTGTACGTGATTACCCTGAATGTTCAGGGTTTTCGCTCCCCGAACCAACAACGCGAGGTTGTGAATTTCGCCCAGGCGCAACATTGCGATCTACTTTTTCTTTGTGAAACAATTTTTTTTTCGGCACAAGATGTAGCCGCGATTAAGACGAGGTTTTCTATCCCATGTTGTTTTCCTTTTTCTGTGTCACGCTCATGCGGCGTGGGCGTTTTAACTTTTAGTACTTGTTTCCTTAGAGGCACATTTACCCTCTGTGATCCTGACGGCCGCGTCCTTGTATACTCCTTTTCTGTGGGTCATGCTAAGTTTCGGGTAGTGAGTGTTTATGCGCCTTCGCGTGCTTCGGTGTCTAACAGTTTTTTTTGTAGTCTTTTTCAATTTGTTAACGACGACGGTTCCTTTTTGTTTTGCGGGGTTCAAGATGTTCGCGGCCCTGGACGCGGACGTCTCACTTCGAATGCCCGTGAGCTTCTACGAATACTTACGCTCTACAATTTGCAAGATGGCTGGCTCGAGTTAAATAGAACGGCGTACATGTCCACGTGGTCGCGAGGCTCCTCGTCGGGCCGTGTAGAGTCGCCGCAGCGACGCTCCCCATCGTCCCAGAGCAGTTCGGCGACGCCGCGACGACTCCTCCTTCGTCCCACCGCAACACCGCCGCAACGCCTCACCGTCCAAGCGTGCCACGACCACCATCACCATTGTCGAGGTTGGCGCTACCGCGGCGCCTCCCCGTCGCTCGACGCAGATCGCCGCAGCATCTCCCGACGCCTCGAGGAGCATGACGTGAACACCTCACCAAGTCGTCACTGACGACACTGCCACCTGAGGTCGACGAGAGCGCCCACGCGTCTCAGTTGTCACTATCAACACAACGTGAGTCGTCCGTTTTCTGCGACGGCGAGACGGTCAGCATACGAAGCGAACTTTCCGAGCATTGTTTGCGACTTCGGACGGGGCTTTATCGCGGCCCACCGTCAGAAAAAGGTCCCTGAGCCAGACTGGACGAGGATCATTGTTCCTTTCATTGCATTCATGCTTTGTCCTTTATTTCATTTGCTCACTCTGAATGTCTGATAAACGTAATAAGATGCAGCCGCGCCATGACGAGATTCATCTCATTGTTACTTCTCTTTTCTAAAACAATATATGGTGTGGCAGTTTCTGTTTGTCTCCTTGTTTTCCTTAAGGTCGTTGGCGCGCGCGAAGGGCAAATACAGTGACAAATGCGTCGGTGAAAACCCGACAGGGAATCGACGCGACCGGCGAAAACACGGCCTGACTGCCCGACGCCGTACGGCAATGCCGTAATTTGCAGGTCGCGCCAGTCGCCGGACAGGATGTATCGCGGTTGTTCGCGGCATATTGAGCCCATTTGCGCTGCCCATTGACTGGTCACGAGGAAGGATCGAGGGAATTGGTTCACCTGCGTGTTCCATTTTACTGACGCCGTGAGTTTGAGGAATGACCGCGCGCTTCAGATGTCGCGTAGATTGATGTCTACGCTTGCGGCGCAGGTGCGCACCAACAGTACGCGAGGTTTCGTCGCAGCGTACGTCCATCGCTATCGCCAAATAAGAGCGCGAGAATTGCCCGAAACGAAAGGAATCCAGCGGCGTACTTCGCAGGAAATCGCGCCTGTACAGGTATGCGTTAATCGATGTACCTGGCGTCTGGGCTGCCGGAGAGAAGAGGGCGACGCGCGCGGCGATCGACGCATCGCCGACCGCCAGTCCGCCGCGCGACGGTCGGAGGAGTAACAGAGCATTTTTCCTCTGCGCGGCCGCGTCCTTGCATACCCCACGGGTCATGCTAGCTTTCGCGCGACTGCCCATGCTCGCGTGCTTTGCAACCCAACGTTTTTTTAGTAGTCTTTTTCAATTTGTTAACGACGACGCAGTCTCCTTTTTAGTTTTGCGGGTCTGGAGACGTCCGCGTCCAGGGCGCGAATGACCCGAACCCCAAAACAAAAAAGGAACCGTCGTCGTTAACAACTGAAAAAGACTACTAAAAAACTGTAGGACACCAAAGTACGCGAAGGCGCATAAACAGTCAATACCCGAAACTTAGCATGACCCGCTGGGTAAAGGAGTATGCCAAGGACGCGGCCGTCAGAATCACAGAGAGAAAATGTACTTAAAGGCTCTGTTATACCCACGATTGCGCGCCAGCGAACGCTGGCCGAAGTCGCCATGTCACGTCAGTCACGCCGCGCGTCGAAAATTCGCCTTCTTTATACCCGCAGCCCAGGCGGCTTCGCGGTGCGCGTCGGTGGGCTGCCAGCGGCGCATGCGCAGAATCTGACTACGGGGGCACGTTTCCTGCGAGTACGCTACCGGTTCCTCGTTTCGAATAGCAGACGAAAATGCGCTTCGACTTCAAGTTTGTCGATAACGTGGACGTACCTTGCACGACGAAAACTGCGCTACACTGTTGGTGCACCGCCTGCGCCGCAAGCGTAGGCGGTCACGCCACGGCGGCATTTCGACAAGCGCACGGTCTGGTTGCACTAAGCTTCCTGTGTCGTAGACACACGGGTGAGGACGAATTCCCTGATCAGCTTCTCATCGACCAGAGTCCGATTCTTCGAACCTGACGCCACACAAGTGGGGCTCCCGTCGTCTGCTATTGCTCGTATTCGCCGCTTCCTGCGAGGGCTGCCGCGAGCCAGCGCATGATGCATCCTGTCCGGCGCCGCTGGCGTACGGCGCGGAATACGGCATACCCATTTTGGTCGAGGCGGTCAGGCTGCGTCGAACGCCAGCAATGCGTCGGTTACGCCACGA
>JAZHYW010003784.1:0-24400 GCA_037355805.1 Ixodes ricinus | reverse complement strand
TGAATCCTCCTCCTCCCCCCGGCGCACACTTTGCAGCTACCTTCTATACGGGAAGAAACTGGTGGAAAGCAGGAGATGAGAGCGTGTGGTGTCGCCAGAGTGCAAAGCTCCTATTGGAGGGATTATGGGGTAGACGCGAAAGCTACCTGCCCATGGTCTACCCAATCTCTCCCTCCCTCCAGTCACAGCTATCAAGCCTGTTTGCTTTTCACTTAGCGTTTTATCTCTGACGTCACCGGTCTTATATCCTCTCCTTCTTCAGCCTCTTTCGGTATTGGCGACGGAGAGCCTCTGGTGTGGTCAATTGTGCTCTAAGACTTCAGGAGGAAGGTGGTCAAGGATGCTTCAAGAACGGCGACCTGACGGCCAGTTCACTGATGCAAGGGTATCCACACGCGCTCCTTGCTGAATTTTTTGTTGTTTCCAGAACGTGAAAACACAACTTATATATTCCGCACGAAAATAACAAAGCGAAACAATTAGCGAGTTGTTTGGTTGCACCGAGCATAGAGGGCAATTATTGAGCGACCAGCAAATCCGGCCATAGGAATTTCCACAGTAAAAATATAAACGGCTAGATGTTTATTATTATTTTTTCTTATTGGTTCTATTTTATTACATTTAACATTGGCAAAGCAACTCTAAAATAAACCAGTGTTGATATTCGAGTAAAAAGAACAAATAGTTAAGCGAGCTGTATGCTACGGGAAAGCAGGAGCTGAAAAGTTCGATGTATATAATATTTGCCCTTATTATGTACGGATGTCGTGGAATCAAAAAGAAAACAACGCCCTTGTATAACGACATCTACTTTAACCTATTAAATAAAGGTACCTACAGCAGGGTGAATGGAAGAGATGGGGTATAAGGCCACGTTTTTTCATATTCACAAGAAGCGTGCCATGATCACTTACTGCTTTTGTTGCTTATGTCGATCACTTAGGGGTCAGTAGCGAAGGTATACGTTGCCTATTGAGCAGCCTCCTTCAATAGAGCAGATATACTTCGTTTCGCAGTACTTGTCAAAGAGTAAACGCCACGGCCCCCTCTAGCCAGTCAGAGCGACTGAGGCAAAGCACGTGACAGTCCTTACCAAAAGTATAGGGGCCAGAAATAACTCAAGCAGTATGAGAAAAGTGGAAGGAAAAACTCCCCCTTAGCGGACCATCTTTTGTGTGTCCTAGAAATTGCTTTTGTACACCTTAGATACTACCGGCTGCTCGAAATTCGTGGAAAATTAGGTTGTCTTTATCTCCGGCCCGTGGCACCGAAAGCACTGCATGCAACTATTGAGGGAGTATAGTCACGTGCCTTCCTCCGAAACGCTGATTTGCCCACCGGGACCGTAGCCTTCGCCGTTTGCCAAGTTACGGTGAGACGAAATGTAATAGGTGTCTTCGTTTGGGGTGTCGTCCATCGGAAACGACTTGTGTCCAAAAAGGGCACCTTGTCTTGACAGTAATGAGACAGTAGTGGTTTTCTAATTGGCGAGGAATACTCCACACAGTGTGAGGTAAGGCTCTCATATCCCTCGTATTAAAAACAAGAATGAATTACTAACGCGTCCCAGAACCAACCTCGCACTGTTCTGCGACGGCCATCCAGAAGACAGCCATTTTGATTGGGGACTAGTTCGCCCCCGGAGGCCGTGAAAGTTTCGAATTATCTTCGTCCACCACAAACAAAAATGTTTTCCTGGCGGAAAAAAAAAAGACGAGACGACAGGTGGCTGCATATTCTATACCAAGAGTAGCACAGACCTCTGCAGGCTTGGGAAAGTTACTTTTTAAATAAAATAGCTACAGTTACAGAGAGTTTGTCAATGATGTAATTAAATTACAGTTACAGTTACTGAGAAATAAAAGTAACGCGTTACAGTTACAGTTACTAGGTCATCAAATTTACTTACTTTCAAGATACTTTCGTTTTTGTTCTTGTTTTTAATTTAGCGATGAAGACATTGATGGCGACACACAATGACTACGATATAAATTTTCTTAACACCTTTCAGAAAGCTATAATTTTACTTTGTGATATGTATATCAGTACCGTTGTAGGATCTTATTGAATCAAACCGTTTGCTGCTTCGATATATGATGGACGAAATAATGAATTATTTAGTTCATGTTGTTACGCAGCCACTAACTGCTTTTCAAAAATCACTTAACTTTCCCTTTTTTGTGCGGAACACAACCCTCGATTGCAAAAGATGTGCTCAACGTGTGCGTTGGACGGCAGTGCAATATTCAGACGTAAGAAAATGTTCCTAATGGTGTGAAAGCCGTTGAGGCTGGAAAGCGCTGTCAAAATTTCGGCATTCCATCGTTCTGTTTCTATGCCTAGCGTTAGTATCCAGAAATGAAGGTCGAAACCTCAACCCGAGGTGCCTGCGAAGGGAGAGGAAGAGGATCTTCCGGCTGCGTATACTTTTTTTTTGCAGTGTTTGCAGAGAGCAGCGACGGTATCGCCAGCATATTCGACCGGGTCAAAGTTCAGTTCATAGCCTGGCCACGGTAACAACTGACTCATGACAGCCTCTCGTATCAGCTGTAAGGGTTAATTACCATCCAACAATTTTTCTTCTTTCGTGTGACCTTCTCTAATCCTTCCTTTAAGAGCTCTCTTATTCCCCTTTTTTGGCTGACTGAAGAGGAAGACACCGATGAAGAGACGAGTATAATACAATAATAGGGAGTGGTGCAGAAGGCTAAACCATTTGGAACAGAATAAAGTGGAAAAGACCGTTAGTATCGAAGAAGCTATAGAAAGAAGCGAACAAAAACAGTAGAAAGTCGTATCGGAATTCATTTCGCTTTTCTTCTTAATTTCTTCCATGCAGTGCAGTACAAAAGAATCGACCGTGGGTCGCGGAAAGTGTGAAGACGAGGCGATAAAGATCCACGCACAAAAAGGTTGAAATAAAGCAAATTCTCAGTGCGCTTTTCCGCGCAATAAAAAAGAAGAAACAGGACTAGAGAAACGTCTACCCTCTTCTGTCAGCAGAAAAAGTCAGAGAAAAAAAAAGTTGAATTCTTGTTTTATTGTGTCCCGTGTAATGTGGAGCCCAACCTCCGAACACGGTCGAACCCGCTGTTGTGTTCATAAAATGAGGTCAATTTTCTAGAAAATATCTGTATAGTTGCAGATCATTTTTAGTTACTTTTTTCCGAAAAGTATTTAAGTCATTGTTGCTGTTACTTAAACAAAATGCGTCCAATTACAGTTAAAAGTTACCAGAAAAGTAAGGAGCTACAGTATCGCGATACTACCCAAGACTGGGTCCTGGCCGCTCGTTAATAGTAGAAATCAGGTTAATGTAGTGTCGTGTATTGTGCTGTGCCTTTCTTTAGACTTTGGATTTAACGCGTTATGACTAGCACGTCCCGTGTCTTATGCGCACCTTTTCGTAGCCTTCGTTCTTCAGCGCTTATATCCCTAGTAAAAATATATATGAATGTGTCCACGGAACATATGAGAACATAGAGGATCATACAAGAACATATACGCCCCATAGGAAACTTGAATAAGTTTTGATCTGTTTATTCAAAATATCGTAACAGATTTTTCTTTTCGCATAGTATATTTGTTCATAATTTCTAGCGTATGAGAGTTTGCCTAACTCTTCACCATGTTGGAAATACGTCAGATAAATTGGTACTGATAAGAGAAAACATACTGAATCGAAGGCAGCGGGTAATCATACACCACAAAATAAATTTTAATGAGGGGAAACGCCTCACGGTGGAGTGAATAGATATTTAACATTTAAATTGATTGACGACTTGTGACCGTTCCAGGTATAGTATATTGTAAAAAATGATTGTCTGGTTTTGCAGGACTTAGAGCTCAATCTTCGTGCTCATGTTTTCATCCGCGCTACTACAAAGGGACAAGAAAATGTTGCTCGTGCCATCAGCCTCACGTGTGGTACTTGGAGATACAGTGGTTTTTGGATGTAGGGACAAAAGCAGCTTGTATGGTGAAAGATGTACATGCATTTATAGAGATATTAATTTTAAGATCGTGGTGAAAGGGGATTGGGACAAAAGTAGGGATAAAGACATCTACTCGCGCCATTGTTCTGTATTTATATAATTTAAAAGGAGTCTCAGATAACCCTGAATGAGAAAATTGCATGAAATATATTTTTTCATACCAGAAATAATTTTAATGGAAAATAAAAGATGCGACAACTTAGATAATCGAACAACGATAATTCCGGATAGAGCACTTGACGTCTTGTAAACATACTCTACAAATTGGGATCATGTTTTCGAGACATTTATTTAAAAAAAAACATATCTGTAGAAACTGCTTGAGACATTATAGCCTAAACCCTGAGGCAAGGTTTAGCTTCTGACATTTTCTAACCAGCTCGGCTACATACTTTCGCTCCTTGCAATGTTTGAGACATCAGCAGTTGAGTCAGCTTCTCATTTTCACCCCAGACAGAAAAGTGTTGACACAGTTTTATTGTCCTTAAGCCCCGTTTTTTTCTGAAGATCCAGGGCTTTTCGTTTGTGCACATTCTCTTCATTGTGAGTACTTTTTAATGTAAATTAAACCGTTGGTAAAAACCAACACACTAAAAGTACACTGATTTTGTATTTTTACAAAGTTCTTCGCAAAATTTTCTTTGAAGCATATTTCTAGTTTTATAATTGTATAATCTTTAAAGATAGTAAAAACTTGAGCAGCCATACAGTGTGAAAACACATCCCACACCACTAAAATGCGAAGAAATACATAAGTATACCTATGTATATTACAAATATACTTTAAGTGTTCTTTATTGCTTTATAAAAGTGCAAAATTACGATACTTGATATCTATTGATTTCTACCAAGCGGGACGACTCTGGCATTCGGCATATGTAATAGAATTAGATCATTACGCGTACTAAATAACTTGAAACAAAAAGAGAGCTTTCCAATATTTAGTAAATGCGTACTTAAAACCGACTCTCACTTGATGTAACCCTGCGACACAAAGCGGGGTTTCATAAGCTTACAAAACGTGTGCCGGAAAATGAGAAATATTATCTAAGCACCGAGAAAAACGCTGGCGAAAATCAAGCAAGCGGATATGGTACCAGCCGCAACTGCCGTTTCTGCCATAAAACCACATGTGCGACACGACACGTCCCCGTCACACCGCACCAGTGCCTACGACGCGCTACGCGTGGGAGACACGTGGCGTTATGTTGGCTTATGCTGAAAAACAAAGTCTGACACAATGTTTTTACGATTTCCGGGGAGCAAAGAGCGTCAAGGCTGCTTACACACCTGCATGCGAGTGGGACCGACTGCCTTGGAAAAACTTGTTTTTTCAAGGCAGTTTTTGTTTTTCAACGCGGTTTCTCGCTTACAACGAGAAACCGCGCAACCACACTGGCGCCATCTATCAAGCAACTTTGGGACATTTTCCCCATCTGCATGTTACTACACTGAAGGTTTAGAAGTTTACGCACTATTTACAAGAAATGATTGCTTGCAACATTGCCAGACTTCAATCCACATGGAAAGGCCGATGCGTAAATACGTAGGAAACATTCGCAGGTAGGAAATGTTCCAAGATTACCCGAAGGATGGCGCTAGTGCATTGTCTCCTCGTAAGCTACCACAAGAGGCCGTAACCTGCTCGGCTACACTCAAGTGAAAATGTGTGAACTAGCCTGCTCTTGAAGGTAACATTTGCATCACCTATTCGCTTTCTGCAATGTAACCGTTAATGTATACTGAAGGGATGAGAGGCAATGATTGATAGGCTTTTTCAGGCTTGCACTTAAACAAACAGGTGGTCGGCACCTCCCGCGCAGTACGTTCTGTGCAGCTTTTTTTTAAATTAAGTTTCTTAATGGAAAACGCAAGATTCTTCCGGGAATTTCGAGAGAACTGAATTCCATGTACCGAATGCCGTTTGTTACATACAATAAATGGAGATTCAATTTTCTGGGAGCCTCGCGAAATGAAGTATGAAGTCAGAGGCCATACTAAAGCATGATAATAGCTCCCGTGTCAAAATGTTTAAGGATGACGGATCGCAGTGTAGACGTCGTCCCTGCTGTTACGTTAAACTCTAGTTGAATATGTCACTTTGAATTCATTGAAAAGCTTTCGAAATTTACGAACCTGTGCAATAAACGGCTTTAAACAAACTGTAAAAGTGCTGACATTGCGTTGGCAGCTCACAGTTGCCAGGAAAGTAAATTTTCACTAGTGAAATTAACTACAGCCTGTTTGTTTTCACTACTGTATGATATCCAATAAACATAGACGAACATATAACGTCTAAAAATAGATCATACACGGTTTTTATAATATATTTACATTTTATATAATTATGAAACATGTCATATGTTTTTTTTTCTTTTTCAAGAATTCAATTGTTCAAGCACCGCCGCATTTCTATTCAAAAACAATATGCTTACTTTCAAACCGTCCTGTCAGCCGGTATGAGATATCAAACTCCGGCTATCTTCTCATTTCTGGCCAGACATACATCGGCCTACTTGCATAAATGATAGCACCGTGGAATGCCATGAAAACATCTTGAAGTGAAAACAGAAGTACCCAGACGTTTTTCACTATATACCGCATTCTATTGCCACGTCCGTGTTGCGAGCGGGAGCTTCCTGAAAACGGCGCAGCGTGTCGCCTAAAAATATTTACAGTGTCTTCTGTTTTCACCTCTAAAATAAACGGCCAATCTTTGGACGCGCAATTTTCGCCCAAATGTAGCGCTTTTTCAGTCCGGAAAAGAAGCCAAAGTTACAAAGCTAATTATCATTCTATTCAAAGGTGATTGGAGATTTCCTGAAAATTTCGATTGAAAGGTGAATTTATCAAGTTTGATGGGGTCAATCATGATGTTTAAACCGTGAGACTGGGAAGGAAACTTGGCAATATATTAGAATAAACAGGAGAAAGGTGACAGACAAACTTTGATTATTTTTTTATTGATGGAGTCAATTTTTTGCCGGTAATTGACTCCATCAAGTTCCATGTATTCGCGGGCTTCGTCGGCCGCTATTTCCACACAAAAACTTCTGAAAATCGCTTATAATGTTTACAGCCGGCTCATTTAATAATCATTATCATTCATTATCAGTAATAATTATGATCATTCAATGAGACCTAATGTCCTCAGCTTTTAAGAGCTTTAAGAACATAAAACTGCTCACACATTTTTGTTGTTCATTTTTTTAACTATTGAGGAAATAAGCATTCCTTTAAGGGTGGTAACATCCGAAAACAAGTTAGAAGGAGATTTTGTTGAAGGAGAATGAACTCAATATTTAGGTAGAAAAAAGGGCTAAAGTTCTATCGCCACATACCATATTGCTTTGCATCGTCCGTGCTGCGAGACAAAACTTGAAATACGGCAAATAATGATAACATACAGATGCTAACGAAGTGAACGCTGTATCGAGTCCAGGACATTCTACACTGCGGATATGAGACATAACTTTGCAGAAGAAGGGGCACTTTATTTTTGGTATTTTGAGGAAAAGTCAATATAGATCACTATTCAGGGCCTCCAATTTCGCTTGTGCCAGTCGCGCTCACTGTCAGAAAGGTGGTATGTTGCTTCAGAAGCTGCACAAAGCTACTGAAGTCAAGTCCTCAACAGAATCAACGTGCGCTCGCGCATAGCGTCGATATAGGCCACATGACACTAGGCAGTTAAATCTTATGCTCTTCTTGACCCCGTCTTAAATGGGAGTTAACTACAGACACCATTCGCGTGGTTCACGAAAGACTGATGCAAGAAGAAGGCGATGGGAACGAGAAATCTACAAGCTTAAATGAAGGCGCTATAATATGAAAACGATAGCTTTTGAATGCCTAAACTATCGATTAAATGCGTGCTGCCAGTTAAAGTATAAGCGTGGCGCATAAAATGGCGTTTCACGTCATGATGACAACGGAAACTAAAAGTAACAATAGGCGCGTATAAAAATTTAAGAAATCGGTGTAACAGCAAGCTAAGGCAATGTGATATTAGTCGCGGCTGACGTTTTCCCAAGGCTCTTGTCAGGACACATGGCCTTGATCTGTAGACGATTGTAAACTTCCCGAAGTGAGCGCTTTGAATGAAACCGCACTTGTAGTTGGAGACACATGGCATTGTTTTAAGCTGTCTCGATAATAAATGAGAACATTTTTGCTTCAAGCGCTTGCTTTCCACACACATAAAGAATATACTTATTTTGTGTGCGTCTTCTTCAGATTCTGGCGGTATACGGACTGAGACAGCGGATGGCAATGATTGATAGAGTTGTTTTCGAGATGGTTGCAAAGCATGAAAGGCAACGACTACTGTTCCATGCTTTAGGTATGCATCTACACCACATGTCCCACCAAAAATGCGACTTTTTTTTGTTTTTGTTTTTTCATCGCAAAAATAAATCACGCATCGCCGAACGCTCACTTGCCGCCCATATGTAGCACTAGCGGTCCGGACCAAAAACCAAAGTTTCAGAAGTAACCGTCATCTTACTTCAACGTTATCAGTTTTTCTGAAACTTTCAGTGGAAAAATGGGGCCCGTTTTCGGTAGATTGTGCCATTCAGCCCCATTGATTCGCAAACTTCGTGGGCTATCATTTACTCATCGATGACCTCCGGAAATCGCCTATAACTTTTTTAATAACGTTGCAGTCTGTTCTGAAACTTTGGCAACTGGTTCGGCACGCTTGTTCTTCAATCAGCTAAGTGAGTATTTGACAATACGTATTCTTCAATCTTCAATTCTTCAGTATTTTGTATTTATGTCACGCAATAGACGAGTGCAACCCATTTTGGCTTTGATGAAGTACAAGTTTTAGTTGTTTTCTAAATTGTCTTCATTTAATCAACTGAAGAAAGAAAAACCGACTGCGTGGAACGCCGGACCTCGTGCGAGCAGCAGACGATGCTCTTGTAAGATCTGATTGAAGGAAAACAGTGGGTAAGAAACAACGGCTGGTATCATTTGCGTCTATTCGCTATCCTTCCAATCAGAGCTCCGCGCTCTGACGTCACCACAGGCTTTGAGCTCCCCCCCCCTTTCTCTCTGTTTCGCACGATAAACTTCGTTTCACAGTACGAATGACCGTAGAGTACCCTTTGAGCCATCGAAGCCAATAGAATGCCGTCACGCAACCTTCGCGCAACGACACGTGTAACGGGCAGTCAACTCTCCAACGTCGACCAACACTTGTTTCGCTTGCCACGCTAGATTGACTAGGATCACTTCTAGCGTCAGTTGAGTTCCATCGTGAAGTGAAACGAACTATAGGGCATGAAACTGAGCGAGAGTAGGAGATGAGAGCGCTGGAGGACGCCTACGTCACTCCTCCACGCCTACCCCTCTGATCACAAGACTTCCCCGTTTACCAATCAGCATCAAGAAATTCACTTTTCCTCTCCGACCCGTCCACCAGTCAGTGTCGAGCCTCGCGGCCACGCTTTTATCTGGGCTTCACGAAATGTTAACCACCGAAACAAATATTTAAAAGGCGCAACGAGACGCGGACAACGAAGATTGGCAGAGACAGAGCGCTAAGTTACAACTGCACTTTATTTCCGAATTCACCTAGTATGTATTACCGATGTCAACAAAAACAAGCCAATGAAGAAACACAGGTACACACCGTTAAAAGGCTAAAATATTATTACATCAGTCATCGGCAGCAACACAAGCTGCTCTCCCGTCAGTCGGGAAACCGTAGTTCGTCATCTGACAATGACACAGAACAACCTTTTGAACCTCAAGTATCTCCCGCGTAATCTTGTCTCTGTATTTGTTTAGTATACGTTATAGCTAGTGAAAACTGTTACGGTATGTATCTACGTTTCTTTATTGGCTTGATTTTTGTTAACACCGGTATATATTAGGTGAATAGGCAAATAAGGTTCAGTTGTAAGTTCGTACTGTGTGTCTTTCTAGCTTCCTTGTTTGTGTCTCGTTGTTCTTTTTAAGCATTAAAGATCATCAACTGACCCAACTTTCCACTTTCGTCACCTAGCCAAAGATCGTTTACCGTTAAACTTATTAGACTCCTAAAAAGCTCGTAACGTTTTATGCGAACACAACAGAAGTAATAGACGACGGCAATTGGGCCCACGACCTTCTTTAAACCAATGACCAGGTCACCTCAGCGGTCCCTATGAGAGGGCCTGGCCTCTCTGTAGTCCATGAGCCTCTCACAAGGTGACGCTGAAACTCGGCTCTCCTAATAGCCGTGGGTACGCTCCAGCTGACCACTTTCTTTTATCAAGCAATATTTACGCCGGTGTATATTAGGTACTGTGGTTAAACATAATTAATTTTAGAGCCCCATCCGCCTATTACTTTCTTTTTAACAGAACGCTACACAAACATAAGTGTCGTTTCTGACCACAATGCGCGTTTGAAATGGCGAGACCCCACCACTCCAGTACCTACTGACTTGCAACATGAGGATCTTCTCAGCTAAAGAAAATAGCTCGGGCTAAGACAGATGTGTTGCGAACCAAGCTACAAATCTAAGAGGAAACATGACTCATTCCTTGACCTATTTTTTGCATCTGCATTTTACACTTATAGCGAAATGCTTCACAGAAACCAGCCCATCCGGATCAGACCTTAGGGCTATTGTAACAGAGACCTATACGAACTTTCCACAATAGGGTGCCCAGAGTAGGCAGATAAAACGTTTCGCGAAACACGATTTTGAAGAGCTACATTCGCTTATTCACTTCACTCCTTGGTAAATGGTGGTTCAGGAGGACAACAGTGAAGGCACTTCTGGCCTTTGGTGAGAGTGGGCAAGCTGGTGATTCATAATGATTAAAAGCGCGACAGCACAACGGACACAAGGAACACAGACACAGCGCTACACAACTGAAATTCATTTTACATGCAACGAACATATTACCGGCAACAACACAAACAAGTTGAGGAAGATATAAAATACACATCGTAAAATTCTCAAAAAACAACATAAAAAAGTGAAAATTCCTGCAACCTCATCCTCGAGGCTCGAAAATTACACTGGGTAGGGCTGCATGTAATAGCGCACTCTCTTCGTATTCTCAAAAATAATTACGTTCTTCCCCAAACGCGACATAGTTTCAATTGGGTGCCGATGAGTGATGGAGGAGTTTAGCCTTTTTTATGTTGTTTTTTGTAGATTTTTTGTATATTATTTTATCTTCTAACTTGTTTGTGTTGTTGTCGGTAATATAAGTACAACAGAATATGGTTACTAAGTAGCGCTGTCTATTCTCAACTGTGTCCATTGTCCTGTTGCGCTTTATCGTACAACCTTTAAGCTTGACTTCATGCACGCCGTCGAAACATGTTGGAGTACGTTCCGACACTCCGAGTCATGAACAGAAGCCGTACATCTTGGATCACAATCACATCAACATCAACTTCTTGACAGCCAAACAGAACAACCTTTTACGCTCGGTATTGCCACACTGCACAAAAGTTACAGAAGATAATACAGACATCTTCATGAGATTCTGCCCCTCATTGTCACAAGACATGCATCCTGTTGAAACGAAAGCTACTGATGTGCACTAGACATATGTCTGAATGGCAGCTTTCAGCGACACTGAGAGCTTGCGGAAATCTTTATTAGCCATTTCCTCAGATTCAGAACAACACCTCGTTTGAATCCTGGTTACTTTGCCAAACCTCAGGATGACTCAGCTTAGACGGTCGCTTCTATTTTTTCTACATCAATATCAGTGTACAGAAGTCAGACAGCCTCGCTCAGGTGAACTACATCATGATCGCCTGTATCCCGAAGGCATGCCCCGCTCTGGCACGCCCGTTTCCCGATTTTTTTCGCTTTTGCATTAAAATTGTTTTTACTACTATATTTTTGTAGTTAAGTCTTTGCTTCTTGAAGAAGTTTCTGCATTTTTCAATGGAGTTGCTTCTGGATGTACCAGGTGTATGTCTTTGAAATCCTGGCAATGATCCCATGAGTCTTTATGATAGCTGTTAGCAATATGTATCGACATGGATGCACCGGAGTCAAGTATATCCGTGCCGGACTTATGATGTCGCAGCGTGAAACTGGTAAAAACGTTGGCAGATGTCGTGAAGCAGAGGTTTACATTACACTTCATGCAAACGGTAATGTCGTTAGTTGGGCGAGTTGGTAATGATTGAACATGGATTGAAATGTGCTGCAAACAGAAAAGGAACAGTGAAGAGGAAGAAGAGACAAGCGCAAACTCACGAACTCGATGTATTGAAGAAAAGAAAAAGAACAGCCCGCGTTGTGGCTAAGGCAAAGGTGTCTGCTGTAGCTCTAACTGACAGGCTGTGCTCTGCATTCGTTTGAGTGCCTGGTTGATGGTGTATATATCTCCGCGTGCTCAGGGAAACTCTCGTGCGTGTGGCCTCGGCAAATGCGTGCTTCGCAGGCCTGTTCTTCTTTCTTCTTCAATACATCGGTTAATGAGTTTGCGCTTGTCTCTTCTCTCTTCACTGTTGCTTTCTGTTTGTGCGCAATTTGCAACCATGTTCATGCAAACGGCTTTGTAATCTTTTGCGACATGGCAGTTTGCCTTTTATACTAATTACGGATATTGGTTCTTTGGTGGCCAAACATCTTGTGTAGAAATCTGGGCCGCTGGTCAACGTTTGCGCTTCTGCTTCTTTTGATCCTCGATGTTACTTCGTTTCTGTGCCGATAGCCCGTCCTCTGGAACTTTCAGCACGTCCTACCTTCATCATAAAAACGAAAAATCCACAAGTTCCATTAGTAAGAGTAATCAGGAACATTTTAAAATCGCTCATCTTCAGAGTGTTTGCCTCATTGGTCTTGATACAGAAGTTTCATGAAATTCTTTTGCGGCACAGATGACTTGCGGCAGTCCAGTTTGTAGAGAAACCATGCATTGATAACAACGTGGTGGATAAGGTAAATATTCATAGTACCACTTCCTTGACTTTAACTGAGTGCCCATGCAGGCCGCCATTTAGGGTCGACCAAATCCACTCCATCTCATGAATTTGTTATGATCTGCAGGCAGCTGGGCGGCACATCATTGCGCCTCGGTTTCAGGTCACATAGGTGATGTCCGCACGGGACTAGGAAATGTAGGTGCTGAGAAACGTGACAAAAAGATTGTCTTGCCCATTCAGGCACATAGAGCTCAACATTCTGGCTCACGGCCGTCTCTCTTGCATTCGGTCCATGCGTCATTGAGTCCGAAGGTTTTGTCGTCCACTCACGCCACATCCAGGCAAGCGATTCTGGCGGACGGTTCCTAGTATTGAATCTGTCGCGCTTGGCAAGTCCAACAAGTAGAGTCTGAGGAAGCCCGTGAACCAGTTGTCGCAGTACAGTTTGTAGTTTTTACCAGGAATAACTGCTGCCAATCTGGGCTCATATTTTCACTTCCTCCAATATCACGATGTCCATCTGCTGGCATTTTTATTTTTTATGTTTTTAATTTTCCTTCTTTTCTTCTTTTTCTTTAATCTATATCGATCTAGTTTTTGTACATATTTTCTTCATTTTTCTTCTCCTTATTGCCTCGTCTTCACGGGGGTTTCAATTTCCGTGCTTCTTTTTCTTCCTTTCTCGTCTAGCCATTAAATCGGTTAAGTCAGCGCTCTTTCGTTCTACTGTCCTTTTCTCTTCCGCCGACGTTTTGTGCCTTCTGTTTAATATTAGTGATGTACCCGTATCCCAGTACACATAGTACGAAACTACAACACACAAAACAGCACTCTAATCAAGAGTATGTTGAGGTTGCCTCTGAACAAATTCGAGGGTTTCATGGTGCCTCCTTCAGATACCCTGGTGTTGAACATAAAATATGTGCACCAAGGAATGAGCAAACAGTGACTTCAGTGGTCTCAAGCACCAGCGACATGTCAACAAAAGTGCAGTAATAGCGAAAGGTCATGCAGAAGTGTGCGGCCAAGGTGAAACAGGTAAGATACAGCGATTAGGGTGACCGCCTTCCTGCCGGCGAAACCCGGAACACCCTGACCGGAGGGGGAAGGGGGGAGGAGGGAGGGAGGAATTAAGAGGAGGACGGCAGCGTCACGACTCAAAGAGAAAGGTATTACCAGGGAAATTCCAACACGCACACCCCGAAATCCTGTGCTGTACGAAAGCATAATATACACCTGGAAATTGAGTGCTGCAATCAATCTTAAATAATTTTGACTAACGGTGATGTTTTTTTGTTTGGTAGCAATGGTAAATATTTCATTAAAAAGTGTGTAAGGAAACAAACATAAAAAATGACTGTTACCTGACCCCACGCATAAAAAGGAAATAAGAAACAGTAAGTATTTTTCGCTTATTGTTTCTATCGATATCGATAGTTACTCTTATACTAACATGCTGTCTACACATAATTAGGACCTCACGTTTTTGTTTTTTCGACCGTTGTAAGTTGCAGGTTTTTTTGCCTTCTGTGGCCATCTTCACTAAAAAAAAGCTTTCCACGAAAAAACCTTTCGCATGATACAGTATGATTTGCCGATACTTACAACAGTTTCTTCATTGAACTTTTGGCGAGCAATTTTTCGCTTGCAATATTTCGCCGCGCAGGGGAGAAGCAGCCAATGGCGCAAGCGCGTCTTTCACTTGCAAAAACGACGGTTTAGCCCTGTTCCCGCAGTGCGTGGATAGAAATAACAAACCACCGAGATTCACAAGTTTTATCAGCTACCTCCGCGCTCTCCCGTGGCCTGTTGTTCGGAGGCGCGCGCAATTTGCTTGAAGTGAATGTTACGACAGTGTGAAATGCGGGACATTTTGAAGCTTTTGGTATTCTTGCGGGACCGCGGGACACGACCCTCAATACGGGACAGTCCCGCGAGTCACGGGACGAGTGGTCACCCTAACTCGCGATCTCAGGACCAGATCACATAAAAAAAGCTTCGTTGTAGTGAGACAATCCACAATCTAGGCACAAGTAATGAGTAAACCGACGTGTACCCGGATTCCCTTTGCGTTGATTGAGGTGAAACATAGCCCACCCGGAAAGAAAAAAAAGAAAAAAACCTTTTCCGGTTTTTTTTGTGCTCTCGCGATTTGTCTTTGCGCAGCCGATAGCAGGGCAGTTGGGCGGCGTCACAAACATTTGACTCACTCGCCATGCTTTTCTCAACTTCGTTCGGCGTCAGTCGACACCACAGATCAGTGGTCGGCACTCATGGTCGACCTGGAAGGAAAAAGTACCGAGCTCCAGAGCCGAGCGTCGATCGCGACTTCCGTAAAGAGCGGCCGGTAACACTTCGGCGACTCGTCAGCTTCAAACAACGCCTCTTCGAACAGGCCCGTGAATCCAATGCGTCGAACGGTCGCGACGGCAAGCACGCCGGAAGCTGGCCGGAAGCAAGGGCTCAACATCTGAAAGAGACGTGGCGCTGGTTTCTGCGTCTATTTCGCACATGAGATAACAAGATAGCGAAGCTAGCCAGTGTGAACACTGACTGGCGTAACATCGGAGTACACGCAGTCTAAATAACGCCTGTAACAGAGCACAGAGGCTTTCAACAGGGACACGTGCGTTCAATAAGCTGCGATTTCAAAAGCTTCATGTCTCCTCTCTGTCCTTCAGTGTGTGTACTTTGATCCGTGTATGCCAAAGCGCTCAATCGTTTTGCAAGTAGTCAAGCCGTGTATACGTGCCTTCGGAGGCGATTGAAAGTGCGTTGGTTTCGCTCGGAGCCCGCGAGCAAGGGCGCGACGAACTATCATCCATTGGTCACGCCGGGTCGCCGCGTCGCACGACGAGGGCCCCCGCTGCGTAGTGGACGTGCGCACAGTGCGCATGCTCGGAGTCGGCGCTGCTCGGCCGTTCGGCCAGTTCGGCTCGCTGGGCTCTCTCTCTCTTCGAACCTCGAAGCTCGTGCTGGCGCGCGCACGGCTGATCGCTTGACGATGGAAACGTATCTTCTCATAAAACGAGGCTTTAACGTTTCGTTTGTTGGTGCAAATGCACGTATTTTTCACGTCGCTTTTTGCAGTGTGTGAATCTCGCGAAACAGGCGACGAAGAGTGGTGGGTGAAATGTGCTCGCATGTTGTCGTGTATTTTGTGTACGACGTAGGATTACCCAGAAAGCTGGGTGAATATCGATAAATGTGCACGTAGGAAGGAACTACATGCACGTGACCTGTCAAACCTATTCACCCTAATTATGTTATCGTGCGAACCGACACTGTCACGTATCGCGTTCGCTTTGGGTCTAACACCGGTAACCTAACTTATGTTGCATTACAACAACTGCAATAAACATTTGTTGGAAAACGATCACTCAATAAGCACGTCGTTATTGGGCTTTTTCATTGAAAGGTAGGTTGCGGGTGTTCCAGCTACTTATTCTGAATTGTTTGTTGGTTGTCTAGCATTTCAAGCGCGCGAGGCTGTGTGTACTGCCAACAGCAGTACGTACAAACATACTTGCGCTTCGATCAGTGTTTATGTGCTCGCAACGCAGAACGCTTGTGTTCTTGCCGTATGGTAACTCCTGCTGTTTTTACGATATCATTCACGCGATGTCGTAGATGTGGGCGTTGCCGATATCAACACGCAATATGCTTCACGAACGCTCAAAATCGTGTTACGTTTCCTCATAGTTCGCGGTATCTGCCGACGTATTTCATGTTGGTAATTTGGTATCCGTTCTGAGATATATGCACGCGATATCATATTGTATTTTCCTTTGGGCCCATGATCGACAACCGATATTTATATATCGTGTGGCCGACTGGCCGTACACTATGTCCATGTCGGTCACCAATATGCACGCGATGTCGTATTCTATTGCAATAACCGCGCATTATATCGGGATATTGTGCTCCAATATCGCGTTGTATACCAATAACCGCAAGTTCTGTCGAGATATTGTGCTCCGATATGGTGTTGTATACCAATAACCGCAAATTATATTGGGACATTGTGCTCAATATCCTGTTAGTATACCAATAACCACATACTATATCGGAATATTGTGCTCCGATATGAATTCCCATCGTGCGTATTGGGTTAATCGGATAACAATAAGTTTTTATTGGTTTTCCATCAACTTCATTGGAATACAATATTTCTAATAACCCGAGTTCATATTGGCCTTTTTCAATAGGGTGACCAGTGGTTACCGCGCTCAGCTTTCGCACGGAGGCCCCAAATTCGATACCTGGGAGCGGACGATTCTTTTATTTATTCTTTCAATTTAATGTTCTCGAAAGTTTTGAGAACGTTGTCGTGTGATCCAGGTACGAATGTTTTACGCGCCGAACGTTCTATACTCAATGTTCCAGAAACACACGCGCTTACATAAAGATACTTCGTGTGGCAAGCCACAGACAGTACTCTCCCCAGGATTCGGTCATGCTGTTTCGCCGCAATCGGCGCCTGCAGAAGAATAGCCTTTTTCTACTCTGTTTTGGGTACAAGTTAGCCCCATTAAACAATTAGTTTGCTTCAGTTATACGTCACCTCAATAATTGTCACTCGTTGCAATATGTCACTTTGCCCAGCACACTTCTGTAAATAAGTCATTTTAAACGCAACCCCGCGGATAATATTTTGGATTTGGGATTACGGTCGTTTTCAGCTCGGGCAGTGTCCCTGAAGTAGAAGTCATTTTCTTCTCGATACGGTCTCTAAGTTTATAAATATCACGCCTCAAAGTTTGGTTTAGGTCAACGCCAGAACGACAGAACCGAAACTCTCTGTTAGGAGGATGGCAACATTGATCATCAGCCGTATTGCTGATGATCAATGGGGAAAACTTCGGCGGAGGGAATGCAACCGATCACCGGAACACCAAGCGGAAGCGGAAGTCGCCGGAGAGCGCGACTGACTGGGCTGGATCCAGTATCCATTACTGTTGATCACCTGATGCAAGGGAGAGCCGCAGACTCCAATCCAATCCATCCGCGACGTGTCGTCACCGTGGTGCTGCATTACGCGGTACAACTTGTGGAATCTACCACCAGATCCACCGCGACGTGACGTCACGGGGGTGCGCCGCCCAGTGTTCCTTCACTAAATGCTACCCCGTTTGCCACCCTCGAAAGAGCAGCTGGTGTCATATCTAAACTCGGTTTTAGTGGATTACGCGGCTTCACTTTGACGTAATATATCGGCTGTGATCATATTTCTTACCACTAAAGCGATACCAGTCATATATTTCGGTTTTCATTTCGACCGGAGTTGCCCCTTTGAAGGAATACTGAATCGAGACTTAAAATATACGGAAGACATCAGAGAGATAGGAAGTCAAATAGGATCAGTTAAATTTGTAATTGATAATCGCATAGTCATATTTTAAGTGGATGGCTATATTGTTTGTTCTAAATGCCTGGATTTTGGCGAGCGCTTCAAACTCAGCCGTGAAAGAGCGCGATGCATCTCGGGAGATCCGGCCGATCCGGAGCGGTCTTGACGTTATCATGCCTTGGAGGGCCAAGCGTACCGTAGTTATGAGTGTTGCAACTTGGAGGTGTCAACGTGTCGCAATCTCGCTTAGTCGAAGTACCCAAGAACTGCTAGCATATCGCGGAGCCGGCGGAACGGCACAGCTGCCTCGAGTGAGCGGTCGCCGACCTATACGCGACGAGGCGGTCGGGTATGATGACATTAATAAGGACGAAGACGCCGCCACGCCCGCTACATCATCAGTGCCCACGATGGCCGAGAAGCGATTCGGCCTAGAGACGTGTTTGTACGACCCGTCTGCCTTGTCTTCGTCGTCCGCAACAGGTAACAGAGCTTATTCACAAAACGATCTTACAGCAAAACCTAAGAACAGATCCGTATTCACGAAGCGACATTATCGCAAGTTTTTCGTACGTCGATGACGATGAAATCCTACGACCACGCCTACGACAGCTACAAAGCTTTGCGCACTTTTTTATAATCAGAGTCCTACGTCGCCGGCAACATCGCTCGCTTACGTCGTCGCGACGACAAACGTACATTCCTATGTGCTCTCTGTGCGCGTCCCAACGAAATGAAAAAGAAAAAGGTACTTGAAACTGAAGGCTGCGGCAGAGACAAACGCTAACACCACGGATACCTGAAAAAGCTACAGCGACAACGATCCCACCGACCAAGCGACCACCAAAGACTACTGGGTGATTCAAGGGAGGCCGGGCTCTTTTAAATCGACCGCGAGAATTCGGCTTAACCTCATCGCGCTACGACTTCGTGCAGCGTTGGGCCCACAGATGGTGCAATTTTTTTGTATGAGATTTGCGAAGCAGCGAATTTACCTGAGGAAAACGTAAAGGAAAGAAAAAGGCTTAGCTCCTAATGGGACACGCAGCGACGCCTACCGGTCTTCAAACAACACGACTGCCGTTTCGCACGGGAGACAAGAAGATGGCGTAACGAACGCCGCCAACGCAGATGCCCTGCGCCAACGAACGAGCATACGGCGCCGAGGGCCGGCGCACTAGAAGACGATCCTCTCGACTCAAAAGCGGCTCGTGTTCCGCAGGCGGCGACAGTCGTACAAACAAAGGCGAGGCAAGCGGTAACAGCAAGGAGCCGCAGTTCCTTGTCTGCTAAACTACGACGGCTCTCGGCGTCGTCTGCTCGTTCGTTGGCGGCAGTTGGCGTCGCGACTGGCTTGCGCCATTTCTTCGTCTCCCGTGCGAAACGGCGCCGTGTTGCTTGAAGACCGGTGGCGTCGCTGTGCTCCCGTAGGCGCTAAGCCGCGTGCTTTCGGTACCAGTAACGCCCATCAGGTAAGCTCAGCTTTCTTTGCAAATTTTACAAAGGGAAAGTGCACCATCTGTGCGCTATCGCTGCACAAAATTGTAGCGCGATAGGATAAGAGACCGAATTGCGCGGTCGATTTAACGAGCCTGGCCTCCCCTTGAATCACCCGGTACCTAGGAACGTTAGGCTTAGCAAAACACCTCGACGACCTGGAATAAGACCATCTGCGCACGACCAGCTGGATTGATGAATGAAATACGCTCACGCGACCTTTGTGGATCCCTCTCGTATGAATAGTTTGAACCCTGACCTCTATTTTGTGGTAAGAAGGCCAGTCTTTCCCCTCGTCGTTCCTATCTTCTTTTCAGATGCAGCGGTGACGAACGCTCTCGTCTAAAAGGGACACCTCCACTCGATTCAGTCTTCTTTTTTTGTGTGTTATGGAGCATACATAAACGCCATATGGATTGCCTTCGCAACATTGGTACGTACACGTTTCTTAGATGTCCATCTTAGTTCGACACGTCGAGTTAGTGCTATTTTCTGGGAGCGACTCAATGCCGGTCTAATCTTTCTCTGCCGAGTGTCACGTCAGCATCGAGTTGCGATTGTCTAGAGGCCCAGCGGTTGATAAAATCGGTTGTAAAAGATCGTTCCCAAAGCGGTTACCAATAACGCGGTGCCAGTACGATTCCGCTCCCAGTGCGGTACAGGTATTTACGTGGATCTTGCTGGCACTCTTTTACTTCAAACATATCTTCCTGGACGTTGGCTCTATCCCACATCCCCGAAGCCACGAAAAATACCGTAGCCATTTGTTTACATGCCCGCCACTTCGCAGAGCCCTACGGGCCGTCTCCTTTTAGCAACGATGGTAGGTGTGTTCAGTTCTTAGCGATCGAGTTCATTATCAGTCGCAGTCAGCCAAGGCGGCTCACCCTTCATCAGAAGAAGTTGGACATTCGGGCCTGTTTAAATAGACATTTCGTAGCGTGAATATTACATCGCACGTACCAATCCCCATAACAAGCGTTGCCGGAAAGACCACCCGATACTACAAACGAATGGTGGCCAACTCTGCTTTCACTTTCTTCCCCAAAGCGCCTTCGGTACTACGCTCAGGCATAAGTAATATCTATGAGTGACCGTACTTCCAGCTGTGGCGCCGCCCTTACAAACATGTTGTCGTCCCGAGATTCCATCGAAGCTTCACAGACATCCACGAGGCGGTTTTTGGTTATCGTTTTGTTCATTTTCAAAATGTGTTTTCTCTGGTTGTGTTACGGAATATTCGTATCGATGAAGTCCTATCGTAACTCCTATTCATGTTCAAGCAAAAAGATGGGCTATAGAATTTGCTTTGCCGTACCCTTTTAAGGTGACGCTGACCCGAAATTTAGAGCTCAAAATACAGGGCTGGAGCGATAGGCACGACAGCTGCAAAACCTAAAACATCACTCCTACAGCGCGATCTCTAACGGAAGGACGTATTTTTTTAAAAGAGGTGCGTGAGCGAACAAAGGCCTACAAGACATCTCACGTGACGATTTTCATTCCTTCTCCTCTTCGCTTCGTTCCCCTCGAGTAGGTGAACTGAAGCGAGGACGAAAGAAGCGAGGCTGCTTCCCTCATTCCTGAATTTTTCATGTAAATTCGTGACGTCACACTCCTCGTTTGATCGCACATTTCTTTTCGAAAGTACGGCCATCCATTTGAGATATCGATAAATGTGTGATGTTTTGGGTTTGGTAGCGTCCCGATTAACGCTTCTGCGGCAACCTTATTTTGTGAAATCAAGATTTCGGTTTAGCACTTCTCAACGTTATTCAGCTAGTTCTAACGTTTTTCACTTTACAGAAGCTGACTTGCACCAGAGCGACTCGAGAGGACCCGCACGCAACGCCCTGACCAGGGGGCACATCTGGACACTTGGCGAAAAAGACGGCACGAAGTCTGGCGGCCGTGACTGGCCAACGCCGCACTTGACCTCGGCCCCGGCCAATCAGCCGCTGGATTTTTCGCCGACTTTTTCGCCAGGTGTCTAGATTAGGGCCCCAGGAAAGCTCCTTCGCACTATTAAAAAGCAGCTTAAGCTGGTCCCAGCTTCAAGCTCGGTTATTGCTCCACCATGTCCAGTTTGGCATACTGGTTGATCCGGTCATATTGGTCATGCTGGTTGATCCTGTCCCAGCTTCAAGCTGATTTATTGCTCAGCATGCCCAAGTTTGGCATGCTTGTTAAGCCGGGAGACTTCCCCACCAGTTTAACCAGTTTAAATTTGATACGCAGGATAAACAAGCCAAACGCTTCAGAAAAGCCAGCTCGGCATCCAATTTATTATTTTCGGTACTCGCGGCCCTGCTCACTTGAGCTCAGGTGCTACACATCCTCGGCGCTGACACAGTACTAACCGACGCAGACAGTGTGTTCTCGGTGCAAACCAAACAATGTTATTAAACTACGATTGCTTATCTCTCAACAAGACAAATACTAAACATACGCCAAAAGCAGGCAATAAAAATAAAAACAAAGTACTACACGGATGAGAGAAGCTAACCTGGGTCCCGCCCGTAATAGGGGCGAAGCGGCCTCTTGCGTAGTCGACCGAGGCAAGGAAATCCGTGTGTCTTGGATGGCGTTGGGGATACTCCTCGGCGCCACCGCTATTCACGAGCACACACATGTTCGAAGACATGAAATGACACCTCAATCGGGGCGTCCGACTTCTTCCCGCGCTGAACGGACTGCCGCTTGCTGTCTCCTCAAATCCCACTTCGCTTGCACCGCCGTTCAAGTAACCTCCAAACAACGTGCAGACAGCCGTCCCTTCGAAACTCTGCCCATGATAGCCAAACGTATCTCAAATTCTCTGTTCCTACCACTCTCTCTCTCTTCTTCGCACACAAAGGAAGCTCGCAGCGCGCCTGAAGCGCCCGGTTGTCTACCAAAAACGAGAGGACAAAGAACAAAAAATTGGGTTGTGGGGATATTTATACAGCGTGTAGTTGGTCAGCCATTTAAAGTTGCGACGGGTCACTTGCTGTAGATGAGCAATTTAGCCAGTGCAGTACAACGGCTAGCCTGGGGTCTTTAACGTGCACCACGCAGTAGTGATACACGACCGCACGCCGGTACGATGCTCATCCAGATCGAAACGGGCAGGGGTGGGGCTCGAACCCAGGATCCCTGGGTTCTGCAGCGCGAGCTTTCGCTCCACGTGCGTCGAGCTGGGTGTGCGATTTAGCCCACTCGGCCACCGATCCCCTTGTCACATAGAACAGGACGTCGCCTCGCCCCAGCCTAAGCCGACCTTGGCGCGCGCGCTCCCAGCAATGCCGGCTCGACCACCTCTAGCCGACCTTGGCGTGCGCGCTCCCAGCAGGACCAGTTTGACATGCTCCAACCAGCTTGGGCTAGCTTCAGCACCAACTCAAACCAGCTTGAAAAGCTTGAACCAGCCTCAGTACTAGCTCGAGCCAGCTCAAGTACCAGCTTGCCCAGCTGCAGTGCGAGCTTGAATCAGCTTGAACCAGCTTGACCAGCTCGAACCAGCTTGACAAGCTTGAACCAGCTTCAGTACCAGCTCAAACCAGCTCAAGTACCAGCTTGCCCAGCAGAAGTGCCAGCTCGAACCAGCTTGATTACCACGTAGACCAGCTCGAACCACCTTAAACAACCAGCTACAACCTAGCTTGACCAGCTTGATTTTCTCCCCGGTTTTTTTTCAATAGGTTGAAAAGGCGACCAGCTTCCGCTTCTCCTGCGCAAAACCTGCTTACGTAATCACAGATATTGATTTTCGACGTAGGCATGAGAAATACTGCATAATGACGATAATTAAATGCGACTCGTAGATTGCCGACGAGCACTGAGTGAGCACTCGAATATGGCTTTGTGACAATCGATACCTCGACGAGCATCCGCAGACGGTTTCCGGGTCCAATCTCTGCAACTACCAAAAAGCAGAAACCTAACATTGTCTTGAACTCAACACGTGCGCTGCGCTTCACACATCCCCAGGCCGTGGCTACAATGAACAATGATAGCATGTCGTCTGCCCCAAATCATGTCGTGTTTGTTCTGGCAGTGAGCTGAGGGAATTAACTCTGCTAGGTTTTCTCTATTTCTTTCTATGACTGCCCCTGCACGAAGAAAAGTACAGTACGTGTTTCGTGTGGGTTACGAAATTCAGGGATTATTTCGAAGCGATATTTATTGAACTTACATAAATTCGTGATACGTTTTTAAAGAGGCCGACCCCGAGCACAAGTTTTGTAGCTCGTTGCCGTGGCAAAGTTAATTATTTCGACCTTTCCCTCCAGGCTTTTCTCTGTTTGTTTTGTTCAGAAGCACTATCGTAATATCAAACTAAATAATAGTTATATGAAACTAAACCTGCACCTTTTTTTAAATCTTAAAATTACACATTAAGGTTCACAAAAATATGTCCTCCGTCAAGTGAGTCCGACTCAGAGTATATTCTTAGAAGTACAAGCAGCGCAACTGCACGGACAGAGTCAAAGAAGATTGGAAGACAACACTATCCGTGTTTCGTGTCTTTGCGTTGTTTGTTCTTTTCAGGGCGAACTACCCATCCCGTCAACCTTTAGAATACACCAGTTCGACGATAATTCGTATATTACGTTCAAGCAGTCCACATTCGAACACAAAACAGTAGCGCCAGCCATTGCGGTAGATGTTACTCTAAGAC
>JAZHYW010003783.1:0-97605 GCA_037355805.1 Ixodes ricinus | reverse complement strand
CAGCGTTTCGTGCAAAATGAAAATATTTGCGCGCATATTACGCGTCTTAATTTGATCATATGGAACTACTGCTTTGAATTCTCTCCGGTTTTGGTTCCGTTTCCGTCCGTTTTACAATGTACTTTCGTTTTCCTTACAGGCATGGGCTGCTCTAGTCGGTGGCATGGCCTCGACGGAGGTATTTATTATCTTTAGCCACGTATTGTTGTCTCGAACAATACAAGACGACAATGGAAGCCAACGTGCTGTTGTTGGGAATGAGGTTGACTCGCCAACAGCCTCCCTTTTGACTGCCTGAACACCCTCTGTTTGCGTGTGAGTACGAGTTAGAGTTAGTGTCCATTGGTAAAAAAAAGAACAGCGCTCGATTGGTTCAATGAGCACGTAGTTCCACCGCACTATCAGGTTGGGGACAAAGTGGAGTATAGTGCGAGTGCTGATATGGCGTGTAATTTGCCCGCATACAAAAAAAAAAATAATGTGCCGATTTGCTTTTATAGTATCTACCGAATGCAGTAAAGGCTCGTTCACACAGACCCGTTTTCTTACGTTACGTTACGAAACGTCACCGGGAAATCTGCGCTTCGTATTAAGCGTAGCTACACAATTCAAGGAGATAGCCACGCGACAGACATTCGAGACACGAATGTTTCGGTGACTAAGACGTAAACGTAAGAAAACGGTCGAGCCAACTCGCCCACGTTACGTTACGACAGCCTTGTGTCCTTGGTTGCCGCGGTAACTCACCGTCCTACCTCGTCGTCACCGAAACATTCGTGTCTCGAATGTCGCGTGCCAGGCTATCTCCCTTGAATTGGTAGCCACGCTTAATACGAAGCACAAATTTCCCGTGACTTTTCGTAACGTAACGTAAGAAAACGGGTCTGTGTGAACGAGCCTTAACGCGCGCTGCCACTGAGATTCATTTCGGGTATACGGTGTGCTAGCTCGCCTCCTCCGTGTGAGCCTCGTGCGTTTCTTTAACCGCCAAAGGCGCTCCCGTGTTTTTGTTTCCCTG
Source organism: Ixodes ricinus (assembly GCA_037355805.1). Lineage (NCBI taxonomy): Eukaryota > Metazoa > Arthropoda > Arachnida > Ixodida > Ixodidae > Ixodes > Ixodes ricinus. Next base: position 96,587 of record JAZHYW010003783.1, on the reverse strand, counting down.
ATCACAACCGCGAGAGTGCGATTGGCTGCCCTCGTTATTGCGCGTTCCCCGCACGCTCTCTATTGAGACAGTTTTAGTGGATCGTACGCTAAAGCCTCGCGTACGCAATAAAATTGCGGGTCGGGAGTGCGCGTGCGCAGAGACGCAATAGAAGAGGCTAGCGTATTGCGTACGCACGCGAAGCGCTGGGGATTTTGCGTGGCGGGCTTAGCGGGACGCTCTCCCGAGAGATCTCGGACCCAACGAGAGCGCCAGTCATGGAGATGGCGGTTACCTCGACTGGCGCAGCAGGGGCGGTGCGGTGTTTTAGAAGTTCTGTGTTACGGGAAATGGCGTGGTGTTCAGCTCTCCGGCAATTCTTTCCGGTACCTATGGCGGTCGAATCACATCGCCGTGCAGCTGAAGGAGTGCACAGTGAAAATATTCGCCGCTCGGAATGTGCGTCAACGCTGCGATCTGCTCAACGCTAAGCCTCATTTCGCACAGTTCATCGCCGATGGAGGAACGACTCTAAAAGAAATCGCCGAAGTTCTCGCTATGCACTGGACATCAGTTGGTCATGATTTTCATTCCGCGATAGCATTGATAAAAGCTGCCGTTTCCACGGGAGTGGCTGACGGAGGCTCCGTGATCGAATTTGGCTACACACTCGTACTCGTAGCCTCCGTATCCCTGCGAAAAGCGCGCTTGACGAGGCAGCTGTGGTTTGGTTTAATTTGAAATAAAAATGATTGCACACGTTTTCATTTTCAATATTTCTTTCCAGGAGCATGGTTGCGCTATAAGCACGCGGAATTCTACGGCTCTAGCAAATTTACATGCGCGGTGTTCACTCGAAAAAGTAACGCAAAACTAAAGTTCTGGTACGAGCAGGTCATTTTTAGCGTACGCTATACTATTGCGTATTGCGTACGTAAGAGCCAGCAACGCTATACTAAAACGCTGCCTATTGGCGAAGGTGCGTGGTTCTTTCTGGCGCGCTTTGAGGCGCTCTTTCCAGAGCACGCGAGATCGCGTGGTGGAGAGGAGGGGAGGGGGTGTGCGTGGTGGCCTGATCGGATGGTTCTTCCCGAGGACGCCCATCCCATTCTCAGAGCGCTCCTAGCACTCCGACTCTAGCCGTCGGAGTGCGGAGCGGCACAGGCGTCACGTGGTTCTTGGACAGGGATCACGTGGTTTTGTTGAACGATGACCGGCAGTGGTCTGCGGTCGTGAGCGGGGTCCGGCATGACGGCGATGTGTATCTGGTTCTACAAGATGGCAGTGCGTTCGACGGTGCGGGGATTGCAAAGGACGGGACGAAATTCGCTTGTGACAATGGCAGGAAAACTCGACGTGGGAAGTATTCCCAGTGCTTTTACGAGATCGTTCTTCTCACGGCGGTGAACCTGCTAAGCCTAACCGATGAAGAAGCAGCTCACAGAGCTCGCCGCTCTTTTACCGGGTTTTGTGGACGCTTCAAGGAATTTTCAGGTTTGCTAAAAGTTTGTTTAAAGGTTTGTGTTGTATAATAAAGGGAGAGCCGACTATAATGCACTGTGATTTGTATCACAAGGCGACACGTGCTATGCCCTGTGGGTGATTCTTGCAGGATATTCCGCAGAGAAAAAAATGCGGTTTATTAACCATTTCATATTTGCCTGTTCTGCCGTACGCGATGACCGCTATCGCATCGCGTTTACTGTCGAAAACGCGATGAGTTGACAACCATTTCCAAACATTGGCGTTCGTTCCGTTCTGCGAAGATCAAACCGCGTGCTGCTAATTGTTTTGTTTTTACCTGCCAATGCGTTACCAGTTTACAGTCCGTCAGAGCCGATATTTCATTACATTGCGCGCGTGAATTTTGCTGGATCGTCCATCGTACGCTGTAAAATATATTTTTGTATCCATTAGCAATGTCAAGAAGTTCTACATCCGCGACTGGTCCGAGAATGCCCGGAGTGGTCCGAGCCCAGCAGTCGTGATCGTGCTGAAAATGATCCCGAGTAGCTCAGGAGGCAAGGAGGGGGGCGCTCTGTTGAACCGAGGATCAGAGGAGAGAGGCGACCACCTCGAATTCACCATGAGTTGTCGCCCTTCGATAGGCGCGCCCCTTCTGGATTGGCGCCGTATATACATGGCATGCATCGACGTCGCATCAGCCGCCATTTCCGACCATAGTCCGGTGCCCATGCCTTTTGCAGCATACATTTGGCACCATCGAATTTCTTTTTTCTCGGCAAGCTTTGCCGAAAAGTACTAATTCGATGGTGCGAAATGCATGCTGCAGAAAATACATGCACAGAAATGGTGCGGAGCAATGGCGGCTGGTGCGGTGCCGTATATGACGTCACGTGCAAGGCATGTATAGTTTAGGTTTGCCCATCGGACCAGCCTGCTGTATCTTTCTTTCTCTCGAAAGCAACAAAAGTACAAACAATTTACCATTTTTTTGCAATCTTCCTTATCCTTCCTTTATCCTACGTCGCCTAACTTCAGTATTGTCTTTTTTCTTCCGATACGCGAACATTATGAGGATTTCGTTTTTATTTTTGTTTGTTTCTTATATTAAGGAATAATTAGCTAACAGTGATAGCGTAAGTCACTTCCTTGGTTGCTTCTTTTTCGTTTTATGCTTCGCCAAGGGTATGTAATTATTTAAAAGGAGCTCATCTGCCTGGAAGCTTTGTGTACACAATCCAGAACTCCGAGATAATCATTTTGATCGCTAATTATAACCTAGTACCCGGCAAAATTCATATATAAATCTCGGTGCATTAATTTCACATGCTAGAAAAAGAAAAAAAGACAATTCCTGGCTAATATTTCATTTAGGATGTCGGCCATGTCAAGCTTTTAATTACCCTAATTTCTCTCTTGATTACAACGCAGCGCGCAACCATTAGCTGATTTGGCCGGTTGAATTGAATCTGTGTAGAAACATATATATATATTATTATTATTAATATTGATCGTTCGAGAAATCTGACACCGTAAACTAACATCAAAATAAAGAAGTACTGCGAATATCATAAATAACCCTTGATTGAACTTACCAAGTCAGCCACAGGTACCAACAGCAGGACCGCGGGGCGTGGAAATGGTGCGTGGAGCGTCTTATTATCAGTTCACGATCAATAAGATGTCATTAAACGAGAAGTGGGAACCAAATAGGCCACGCCCATCGTTCCTTCAGCTTTCAGTTACTATTGGAAGCTGATGCAATAAGAACGAGTGGCCGCCGCGGTGCGGCTCTTGCAGAAGCATTACCATGCGCGCCAGATTACAGCCACCATTGCCCGTACGAAAATGTCAGATATGGCCCTGATATATTTTATATACGGCCATATATGATAATATAAGGAGTCAGATATGGCCATATTCCGCCATATATGGGAGCAGATACGGCCATATTTCGCCATATAAGTGGGCAAATACTGCCAGATGTGGCCATATAAGTGCGTAAATACGGCCATATATCGCCATATACGCGTGCAAATATAGCCCCTGATAATGATATATGGGCCTGTTTCGGTCGTGCAAGCAATAAGTCATATGTACTCGCCAAGACACTAGTTGATTGATCTATATTGCATGAGTCTCATGTAATTGGTTAACTATTGTTAACATCCTTAAAGTGAAGTTATTCCAGGTATTTGGACCAATTAATCAATCGCGCATTTTGAAGATTGAAAGACAAATGAAATTTGGTTGTATGTTTGACGTGTGCCAATATGACGAAGTGCATAAGATCGGAAAGCGAGTTAATCAAATAATGGATTTTAGATCGCAGCTCTTAAGCGCCCGTTTCCGAGTTAAGCGGTGTCGGCGTCGCCATCGGTGTAACCGCCCCGCTAAATTTAGCGAGAAATTGAATTGGTACGTATGTCACGTGACGTCAATTTTCCCGCTAAATCTAGCAGTGAAACTAATTTTGTTCATGTTTCCCTGCTAAATTGAGCGGGGAAACACGAACCGTTAGCTTACTGAAGATGCAAGACGCTACTTCGTCGTCCCGAATCCTTTTCCCTTCGAACGGCTGCGAAGCCGTTGCGCCCGGAGTACCCGCAGCATCTTTCAAAAACCGTTCGCGCAGCATCGCAACATTCCGTTTGCGAGCGCTGCGATTCATCGTGTGTTGAAAGTCGGAAGATGTGCTGTCCGTGGTGTCTTTTATGTGTAACTATTTCGTAAAAAAATTTGAAATTTAAAAACGCGAACCTAACAGTGTACACATAATTTTAAATTTATTGGTAAAAAATATATACATATTTATTTATCTATTTATTTGTGGACATCGTGCGCAAAAAAAATAGTCGCGCTTATTTTTTCATTTAAAATTATAATGTGGGTTATACAGCGTAAAACATAGTATCTTCAAACTCGCATCGTTTTGGGTCACTTTTGAGCTGGACAGCTTCTTTGGAAGTTCAAAAGCTGGACTTCATAGAGCTGTATGTTCACTCGGTATTGACAGCAGGGTAGACGCTATGCGTGTTTTAGGCCAATCGTGTCTCCGGTTAGGGTCACGTGCCTACAGTCTAGAAGCTGGTGATAAGGCAGAACACGGCACCTGCCTCGAGCCCAAGGCCACACGTAGCATTCACTGCACTATCAACCTTGGGTACAAGGGACAAATCCTCTCGTTGTGGTCATTGTTGGGATCAGGACCAGGTCCTGGTTGGGATGCCTTTAGAAGATAAGCCTTTTGTGTGTACACTCCCGTTTTGGCCTTTCCTTCTCTCCTTTTCTCTCTCTCCCTAAGCCGAAAGCGTGGTAGAAGGTGCGTGGTCACGTGGTTTGACGGATGACGCATTAGCCGTTTGCAATCTCGGAATGCGTTTTGCGGGATCTAGTTTGGCGTGTGTTCGCCCTGCGTGGCTGCCGCGGATTTCTGCTTCTGCAAGCGATTTCTTCAAAGAAGCCCAAGCATTTTTTGTGATGCGTTTAGTGTTCAGTTCTACAAATGACAGCTTGTGCTACATCGTGTTGAATCTTCACGGACACCTTCCTTCTCGTTTTTGTGTTTGAGTGGTGGTTCTGCCGTGGCCGTGTCGACATGTATCCTGGATTACACCTTTCAAGTCCCGTCTCGTCAACGTAAGTGCGCTGCAACCTACTTCGCGACAATTGATCGTTTTCCTAAAGGTACTCTTCCAGATTACCTCTAGAATTAGGCCGTGTCTATCTCCTGGCAGCCGGGAGAATAATTTCTCCGAAATTCTAAAATCATGTCTTTTCGACCGAAACTAGGGGTTATTCTTATACTTTGGTGCTTTTGAAGCGCCGTAGGAATATTTTTTGTGTGTGTTTTAGTTCGTTTTTGTCGCTATCGGACTCGTTCACCGCGGCCGCGTTGCTCCCTCGGCTCCATGCAGCGCTCCGTGTCGCGCGCCGTGCCCACGGCGGTAGCTCTTGCAAGAACTGATTTTTCTACTTTGGTGCTTTTGTAGCACGGTGTGATTACTCTTTGTTTTGTTTTGCTAGTTTCTTTATTGTTTTTCTTTAGCGGATTTTCTGCACTACGGCCGTGTAACCGTGTTGCTCCATCGCCTCCATGTCGTACGTCGTGCCTTCGGTGTTCGTTCCTGTGCAGAAACATACCGTGCGGCTCACCGAGTGCGCAGCTTATGAAAAATGCGGCGCATTTTTCATTAGCCCAAGCGATTTAAAAACCGCATGTACGCGATTTGGCGAGCGGCGAGACGAGCGACGGCGACCCGCTTCGCTGCCGCTCGGTCACTCGCGCGACGAGGCAAACCGCATGAAAGCGACGGGAGCAAACGACCAAGGCAATGAACGCTAAGTTTTCTAGAAATCCCAAAACCGAGCTACGCGACAGGCGACAGTGAAGGGTGAACCGCGTGTAAGCGATTTAGCGAGCGACGGCGACAGCGACGGGAGTCGGCGACGAGCGACGGAGATTTCTCACGGTCGCTCGTCGCGTCGCTCGGTTTTTGGATTTCTAGAAAACGTCGCTTATCGCCTTGGTCGCTTGCTCCCGTCGCTTTTATGCGGTTTGCCTCGTCGCGCGAGTGACCGAGCGACAGCGAAGCGGGTCGTCGTCGCTTGTCTCGTCGCTGTCGCCGTCGCTCGTCTCGTCCCGTCGCTCGCTAAATTGCTTACATGCGGTTCAGCCTTTACACACGGTACTCGGCGGCAACAAGGAAAACGGCCCGCCCCCGAGATCAACTTTTCTTCTCTCTTCTGTTCAACGAAGCTTCTTCAACGATATGAAATTAGCACACACTAGCAACGGACGACCGCGTACCCAAGCCAGTCAAACCGCGACCTCGAAGATGGCGGATCGACGGTGGCGCTCCCTGGCAAAATCGAACCTGCAGGCTCAGTGAATACCACCTATTCTTGCAGTTTTGTTTTAAAAGAAGCCGTGAAAGCTACACTTATGCGGTTTGTGCGAGTGAGTTATACGCCCAGGGGGACATTATGTGGTTTGCTAATCTTTGCGATAAGTCGGCTAATTAATTAAAATTCACTAATTAACTTTTAATTAGTGAAAATAGACATATGGTTTCAATTAGAAACTTGCTGAGCGTCGTCCAAAACCCCTAAATCAGTAATTTTTAGAAAGACTTTGAGCGCGTGTGAAGCGCAGTAGTGCGCTGAAGTTACCACTCGTGGAGCAGGTACAAGGCTGGGGCTAGATAAGAGACGGAAAAATTGCGCGGGCGCCTTACCGAAACCGCTAGCCTTGTACCTGCTCCACGAGTGGTAACTTTAGTGCACTACTAGGCTTCTCACGCGCTGAAAGTCTTTCTGAAAATGACTGATTTAGGGGTTTTGGACGACGCTCAGCAAGTTTCTAATTGGAATCATATGTCTATTTTCACTAATTGAAAAGTTAAGTAGTGAATTTCAATTAATTAGCCGACTTATCGCAAAGATTAGCCACCCACATAATGTCCCCCTGGGCGTATAACTCACTCGCACAAACCGCATAAGTGTAGCTTTCATGGCTTTTTAAAACAAATCTGGAAGAATAAAAAAAAACACCCTGTATATATAGGTTGCCTTATCTGATTGGGACATATCTGCCCTGATATGGGAGGCAGATATACCCCTATCTGGCAGACCCAGATATGGATATATAAAAAATTGGGCAGATCTGGCTAGATAAGCCTTATATAAACTGATGTGCCTGATATAGCCAGATATGCCCAATTTTTATATAACCCTATTTGTTTTTTTATATAAGTCCAGATCTGCCATATTTGTAAGGGTTGGCCCTATTTAAAACTCCGATATATGCACAACCTCAAACTTAAATTCGAGCCACATTCTAAATTCTCCTAAAAATACTCCAACCTCCTCGAAATTAGAAAATGATATAAGTGTGTTTTAAAATTTATAAGGCTGGACCACGTTGCGCCTTCGATTTGTACCTGCCTGCCCACACGCAGACTGACCAGACCTACCAGCCACCTTCGACCGACGCTTCTGTGGACAACCTGCGGCAGTGGCCGCCTCTGCCGCAACAGGAGTACATATGGGCGGCGGCGGGAGTGCGTCCTGTTAAATGGGGCCAGCATACCAGGCCGGACGCTTCGCCTTCTGTGGCACGGTCTTGTCCACCAGGGCCGAGTCTGCTCATGTTGCGGACGCGGCCGCGGCTGTGGCCAAGAGGAATTTTTTGTCACATGACTAGCTCCATGGGGACAAGGAAGTACCTAGCGTCCCTGCCTAATGGCGGAGAAATCCGTATCGCTTCAAGCACAAATCCGAATTTCGCTCACAGAAACTGACTGCAGGGATTTTCAACTGGAGTTCAATTGACCGCCCCTTTATACTCTAGGATCGGCAGGTAAAGTACGGCCAGGGAGGGTAAACATGGGCCAAAATAAAGAAGAAAAAGACACGCGAGATAAAAGCGGTTGGCAGTATATTTCATATACCTCCGCCAGCGCCGGTGGCTCTCGCCTTCCGCTGTGGTCGAGAGGTTAGAGCGCCGGTACTTGTCGTCGCGGCGTGAAAGTCCGGGTTCAAATCGCGCCAGAAACTCTCTTTTTTTCTTCTTGTATTTGACTGCACTCCCACTGAGAATGTAGACAAGGCCCTATGAGGTCTGTAAAATCATTGGGCGGGTAGTTCTGACTCACCAGTGTGTTGTCCATGACCTCGGAAGAGCGCATACATGTCCCTGGCTTTCTTTACGAACTTCCGCCACGCCTCCTACATCTGCCGTACACTCCGTAGACTCCGCGGAAAGTTGAAAATATCTTCCCATGAACGTCTCTTCGTTCGCCAGGTAACTGTGCTGATGAATTTCTCTAGAATTTGTTGTTTCCGTTTTCTACCTGCTCTAATTAATTCCATTTGCGTGATCCAAAGCCATTTTAGGTGTTTGCGTTAGAGAGATGGTTTGCGTTAGAGACATGGTTTGCGATGTCGACGCCTGATTCATTTTTGCATTTGGTTGTGATCGTCTGCTATTCTAGCTAAAATTCAACAAGTAATGTGTTAATATTACAAAACGATTGCCTCAGAAAAATGTAAGAGTAAAATATACCTTTCATCACATTTCATGCAAGTAAAAGCATGATCTCTTTATTTCGGTTTTACTACTTTCTCAGGTGTTTGACTCGCTGCCTTGCCTGCATGATTTCACTCAATCAATGCATCCACAGCTGCTAGTCTTTTTTAGTATTGATTTTTGTGTTTTTTTTGTATTTGTCACAACTGCAGTTTTTATTAGTACTAAGTTGGCGTCTCCTGTTATTGTAAGGAGTCGTAGCAAGAGCGTTGTATGTTTAAAAACACATAAAATTGTAGTTGCTGGGTAAAGGATGCTTGTTTCGGCTCCGCTTGTGTGAAAGCCATACCGATGCTGTTACCTAGGTTTCCTTTTATTGAACATTATGAAACGATTGTATTAGCGCGTTAACTTGCATTGATCTTCTTTTTTTCCCGGTGTTTCGATTGAACAGGTGGGACTAACAGTAAAAACCGTGTAAGGCGCAGTAGTGAAAGTAAATGATTCGTAAAAAGGATCAGAGTTAAAAAGTAAGACACGCGCAAAATACAAAAAAAGTTCTTAGCGAGATTGGAAGCTAGAACTTTCATGACAGTGACGGTACGTACCGGCGCTCTAACCTCTCGACCACAGCAGAAGGCGCGAGCCATCGGCCCTGGCGGAGGCATATAAATATAGTGCCACCGCTTTTATCTCGCGTGGTTTTTTCTTTATTTTGCTTCATATTTACTTACCCTGGCCGCAACTTTACCTGCCGCTCCTACAGTATAAAGGGGCGGTCAATTGGACTCCTGTTGAAAGGCCCTGCAGTCAGTTTCTGCGAGCAAACTTAGGCTTTTGTGCTTGAAGCGATACTGATTTCTCCGCCATTAGGAACGGACGCTAGCTACTTCCTTGTCTCCATGGAGCTGGTCACGTGACAGAAAAATTCCTCTTTGCCGCAGCCGCGGCCGCGGCCGCAAGATGAGCAAACCGGCCCTGGCGGGCGGAATTCCACACCCTCCGCCTCCAATGAGGAGTTCCGTTGTGGCGGGCTCACCGCAGGCATTCGCCGTCTCCCCAAGTTTCAGTGCTCCCCCACCTGCACGGAGTGCTTCGCCTTCAGTAGCATGGCCTTCTGCACCTGGTGAGCGGAGTTCCGCTCCTCCGGCGCCGCCGGAGATGTCCGTTCAAAGTGTTCGCCATCGACGTCCGTCGCCTCTCCGAGTTACAGCGCTTCACGTGCACGGAGACCCTACTATCTCACAACTCTCGCCAGTGCAGCCGTCACGCTTCCCGGGATGGGGAAATGACTCGGAGGAAAGAAAGGTAGCGTCCCTCCCGTACATCCTAGATCTAGCGACATTCCTCGAGATCAGCAAAATCATTCATAAACAGATTTGACACGCAGGGCATGCGGAGACACTTCAAGTTTACACGGAAAGGAAAACATCCCGAAGGAGACTTTCAATTATCGATCCAGCCGTCTCTAAACACCTTCAATGCAAAACGAGCGGCAGAGGTGGGACGACACCCTTTTTGAGGCTTCGCTAAAACTTATGGAAATTACAACCCAACACCACACCCGGATGACGTCGGAGAAGGAGCTGGCGGAGGGAGAGGGAGAGCAGATGGCTTACTTGCCACCTCAGAGAAAGATGAGCTCGAACGGTATGAACAAAAACGGGTCCCCGAAATTCGGGCTCTTAAGGAGAAAAATTTGTTCGTAACAACATTTCCTCTCGGCATTTACAACGTGACACCGGCTTACAGCGAGACTCTCGGATACACAGTTCCATTAACAGAGGTCGCATCCCATCAGGAACATTAAGTGAACCCATACTGCCCGAGGCGACTTCGCATTCGCACCTCAGGACAATAAACCCCTGTGCTCGGGGCCCACGCATTGCTACACAGACTTTGGCCGGTCGAAACAAATCCTCTCAACAAAATGCTATTGGCAGCAACATTGTAAATCTGTCAAGCACGACACTCTCACAAGAAGAGGTAGCGATTCTTTTGAGAACCTCAACTTCTCCCCTGCAACGGGAGGGTATGACGAATTCCAGTTATACCAGGACGTGGACAACTTCCCCGTGGTCTACGTCTGCGAGAATATTTTCACAAGTGCCCTAGTAATGGTGAATGCCCAATTTCCTCAAATAAAAAAAAAAAACTCGACATTAAGCAACCGAAGGAACAAATACTTGGGTATGTACGTAGAGGTGGTACAGCGGGAAATTGTAGAGTCGTTTCAGAAAAAAACGGGCTCCGAAATACAATCTTTCACTCTTCGAAAACAATTGCATTAAACTTATTGGCACCAGAACCGATGTTGTGATCAAGCCAGCCGACAAAGGTGGTGCCGTAGACAAAGGGGTGTTTGGATGTGTGACATGAACCGTCGTGCGTCTCGCTTCGCGCCCCAGATGCTCCTGTGTCTCTGCAGGCTCTTCTCAGCCACCCGGGCGCGCTATTGGGCCCACTTGATATTGTTTTATTCCCTTGGTTCGGATTGGACACTGCCGAGCCTAAACGGCGCTTAGCGGGAGGTTGTTTAAAGGGATGCTGAACCGAAATCTGAATTCCACGAAAACACGCGGCAAAAGCGTGCAACGGGATGCTACAAACACCAAAACATCACTCATACAGCGATATCTCAAACGGATGACCGTATTTTTCAAGAAAAGGAGGCGCATTTGACAGGTTTGTTGACGTCATGTTTCACCGAGAAGGAGAGAGAACGGCCTCGCGTCTTCTCCGCCTCGCCGCCTTGAGGGAGCGAAGCGAAGCGAGGAGGAAACTAGGTATCTTGACGTCACGCGCCTCGTCGGCCTTGTTCAATGTTGACCTCTTTTTCTCAAAATACGGCCGTCCATTCGAGATATCGCCTTACGAGTAGTGTTGTAGGGATTTTAGCGTCCCGCCTACATCTCCTGCATTGTTTTTCTGAAATCCAAATTTCGGTTCACCATCTCTTTAAAGATGCATCCGGGGCCCCTTCCCTGGCCGCGGCCTTCGTCCACCCATGGTCGGTTCTGAGTTGTTTTTCGGCTTCCTTCAAAGATTTTTTTTTTGCCGTTGTGTTAAAGGGGCGGGCTTCCGGCTTTCACTGCAACATTTGGACCTCATAAAGAGCGTCCCCCGCTCGGAACGTCGTCCAATAAATACGTTTTAAAGCATTTGCCTCCTTTAAATATATATATATATATATATATATAATTAAAACCTTTGCCTGGCTACTCTAACATTTCAGTTTACGAGTCCAAAAAGAAGCTTCAGAGGAATTTGTTCAGATTGCATAGCTGTAATGATGATCGTGTAATTTTTTTAGTTGTATGATCATGACTTTCGTTAATGTACTCTTAGGTAAATAAATATTTACTAAACTTCTGGTGCAAACAAAGAAAAACCAACGTGCACTGCAAAAGTCTAGGAGAAAGGGAACCACCTGTGCAACATCCTATGTTCGTCTACTGCGGACTTTTACGTGCATGCCATGTTACATTTGAGTTACTAACCTTTTTGAAAAAGGTTCCTAGGAATTTCAAAAATATGTATCAGGTTTAGTAGTCCCAATTATGAACTTTATATAGAATATGCGTGGTTGTATGGCGAATTCAGTTTATTTTTGTGGCAATTTGTTGAAGTGTGAACAAACCTGAATCAAGTCTCTTTAAACCCAGCTTAATGTGATATCAACGAGACACGCAATCAGTGCATAAAAGTAAAAACCGATATATATAATTGAACATGGTTAAAATTGCGCACAAACAGAGAGGAACAGTGAAGAGGGAAGAGAGAAGAGACAAGCGCAAACTCACAACCCGATGTGGTACATGCATTTGTAACAACATAATCACACAATTTTCCAAACACAGTCATTGGTATAACAAAATAATCGCAGTCAGCCCAGCACAGCTTACAAAAAGGAAATGACATCGTGCGTACACAACTGCAATTTTGAACTGGACGTAACTATGTATAAAACAACAATTTCAATATGGAGAAACAGAAAGCGACTATAAAAACAACAAATAAGCATGTACGTATACACTATTCATGCCACAGGCGCTCGCACATAGTTTTAAATTCAACGGGATTTGTGTTAGTAACCATCTCGTCTGGCAAGTTATTCCATTCAGTAATCGATAATATTAAGGGTGAAAACAGGAAGGAATTAGTGTGTGACTGGTATTGCTGTACCTTACGGGAATTATCGGTTCGAGGAGAAATGTAATGTGCGGAATGACAATAGGTGTTTTTAAAGCACGAGTTACTGTAGTATAAGTCATGAAAGAAACATATGCGGTAAATATTGCGCCTGGTAGACAAGGAAGTGAGACCCAAATTTGTTTTTAAAGCTGAGACACTAGTTTGAGGCGAGAAGTCGTTTGATATGAACCGGGCTGCTTTATTTTGGACAGATTCTAATTTGGAAGAAAGATAATTTTGATGCGGATGCCATATGATACTTGCATATTCTAGTTTTGGGAGAATAATTGTTTTATATGCTAGCAGTTTTGTTGAAGTGGGGGCCAGGTGTAGGGTGCGCCTTAAGAAACCTAGAGATTTAAATGAGTTGGTGACTAAGTTATCGATATGTTGTTTCCATGAGAGAGTTTCAGAGATGTTTACTCCTAGGTATTTGTATAGTGAAACACATTCAAGTTGCTGCATGAGTAATGTATATTGGCTGTATGATTTGTTTGAATTTGTAGTAACGGTCATTTGTTTACATTTGTCGGGGTTAACGGTCATCTGCCATTGTGAGCACCAGGAAGATATAGCATCAAGGTCATTTTGGAGGACGTGATGGTCTGTCGGGTCTAAGATTTTTCTATAAATAACACAATCATCTGCGAATAGGCGGATAGTTGAGGTAATCGAAGAGGGAAGATCGTTAATATAAATGAGAAAAAGAAGGGGCCCGAGGACGCTACCTTGGGGGACGCCTGAAGATACTGGGGCTGAGTTAGATGAAGAACCATTCACCGAAACTGACTGTTGTCTATTTGTTAGGAACGAAGCTATCCATTTTATTACTACAGGGTTAATCTGGAGGAGAGAAAGTTTTAGGAGTAGTCGTTGGTGGGGGACGGTATCGAATGCTTTGGCAAAGTCTATAAATATAACGTCTGTTTGTAGTGAGGAATGACTATTAAAATGAAGATCCGTTACAAACTCAAACAGTTGACCAGTACATGAGTGGCGCTTTCTAAAACCGTGCTGGTTGGGGAAAAAAAGTTGCGTTGATCCAGGTATGAGATGATATTAGAATAAATAACGTGTTCCATAAGCTTACACGGCACACTGGTGAGTGAGATAGGTCTGTAGTTTGATGGATTTGATTTGTTGCCTGACTTGAAAATGGGTTGAACTCGGGCGAATCGCCAGTCAGCTGGTACATCAGCAGAATTTAAACTTTGTTGAAAAAGAGCGCTGAGTATTTTTGATGCTGAGTGCTGTGTCATTTTTAGTAGTTTGGCCGAGATACCATCATTTCCAGGGGCGCTATTAGAAGACAGATTTTGAATTGCCTTGTGGATTCCTTCCGGGATGAATAAGATTGGAGGCATGCATATTTCCTGATGAGATATAGAGTAAGATGGCAGTGGAAATATTTCACGTGTAAATACGCTGGAAAATAATGAATTTAACGAATTGGCCGTCTGGTCATCACTAAGTGCCTCCCCCTGGTCGTTTACAAACGAAGGGCTATTCTTAGTTTCTTTTGGATTAACTATTTTCCAAAACTTCTTGGGGTCCGTGGAAAGAATGTTAGGTAGGGTGACAGAAAAAAATGTAAATTTCGCTTTTTTTACTTCGGATTTACACAACTTTGAATGAGAGCGATATGATGACCAAGCAGCGAAGTCGTCCAGTCTTTTCGCTTTTAAGAATAGTCTTTTCTTTTTGTTTAACATACGTTTTAGACTGTTGGTAAACCAAGGAGATGCAAGGTCAGATGGAACAGCAGTTTTGGGCACAAAAGTGTGAAGTAATTCTATGAACATGTTTTTAATAAGGAGCCAGTTTTCACTTGCGGTTCTCTCGTCATGAGATGACATGTAATATCTTTCGAAGTTTAGTATGGCTGCCGTCATCCCATCGATATTAGCACGCGAAAACACGAATATTTGCTTTGGAATATTTGCGGAGCGGTTAACCTTTTGTGAAGTTTGAATATGAATCAGAGCGTGGTCACTTATACTTTCCATAGTACTGATAGACGTTACACATTCTGGATTAGTGGTAAGAAATAAATCTAATATAGCATCATTACGGGTTGCTGTGGTTATCATCTGGTGAAGTCCAAACACACTGATTATCGAAAGGAACTCTGTACACTGACGAGAATTTGCATAGTTGGGAAATGGCAGTAATGTAGACCAGTTTATTTCAGGATAGTTAAAATCGCCAGCGAGGAAACAGTGATCATTGGGAAAATTTTTGGTTACAGTTCCAATGACATGATATAATGATATATTGAATTCAGTTCGATTGACATGAGGCGGGCGGTAACAGACACCGATTAAGACACTGCGGTAATCCAACTTGACGCGAATCCACAGCACTTCAAGGTCAGATAAACATTCTATTTGGAAGCATGATACAGCTCTTTTGACCGCAATGATAACACCACCGCCCCTGGCGAGGGTTCTGTCTTTCCGAAAAATAGCATATGACCGATTTAAGATGAGTTCGTCATTTGTTATATCAGGTGTTAACCAGGTTTCTGTGCCAAGAATGACGTCAGGCTCGCTACTGGACGTGATGTTTTCAAGTTCGTCTTGTTTAGATAAGATACTTCGAAAGTTAGCAACAATAAAAGAAAGATTAGCAGGAACAGTGCGATTTGTGGACTTGCGATTTACACTTTGTCAGTCATTCCGCGCAGTGGCATTCCGGCGCGTGCGAAGGGAAACAACAGAATCACTCGCCGAGTCATAGATGAATGACTGTGTACCAACGTGTAGTTTGTTATAAGTAATTTTGTATTTCGTTCCGCTTTCTCTAAACTGTTCTGCGAATTCCCACAATTTCTGCCTCGCAGAGCGCACCTTATCAGAAAAATCTTCGGAGATTCTAATTGGGGGCGTTACATTTTTAAGCTTGAAGGCATTGCGGAGAACTTCTTCTCGATCTCGAAAGCTAAGAAATTTCACAATGATCGGTCGATTTGTTCCCGATCGTTTTTGTCCCAACCGATGGGCCCTTTCAATTTCTCCCAATCCGATTCCAAGCATTTCTTGTGCAAAGCCAGTGATGATGACTTTGGCGTCATTCCACGTCTCGTTTTCCAGTTCAGGTAAGCCTTTGATTATTAAATTGTTTCGCCTCATTCGGTTTTCTAAGTCGTCAACGACTGTGTTCATTTCAGTCAGGTGATCACGAAAAGATATCGAGTCGCACTTAATACTGTTTACTGTCGTTTCAATCGTGCTTAAGTTTTCCTGAATTTTTGGGATTTCTTTTACTTGGCCTTCTACTTTCGAGACCCGGGTTCCGAGAGCAGCGATGCCGCTGTTGATTTGATCTAATTTTATGGAGGTTTCTTGCTGATTTTTGTTGGTTGCTGCAATCAATGCTTCGATCGCGTGTTGTAGGTTATCAATCTTTTCTGCATTTGTAGGTCCGGGATTTGTCTCAACATCTCCGGCAGAGGCCAAAAGTATGAACATTACTGTAGCTATCGTTAGCAGTTTCGCAAACCCAAACATGGTTCTGACAGGCAGGCGTAGTAGCTTAACATGTTCAGCTGAGGTCGCTTTCTTCTTAGATATAAAAGAACCTATACGTGCTCTGAAAGTAGCGATGTCAACACCCATCCCAGCAGACAAACGAACAAAACAAAAATGTAGTACAAAAACACTGTTTGGGGATTCACAGCCACTTCAAGAAGAGAAGAATATCGCGTACGGGAAGCTTTGCGCTCACCTGCAACGATATCGGCGGTGTTAATGGTACAGTGACAGGGCCGTGAATCCCGCGGTGTCCCTTGCGTCGCTTGTTTTTGTAGATTCTGGAGTTCGGTCGTGCCGGCGTGGGTGGGGCTTGGTTGGGTCACGAGGTTTGTCGTCCTGATTTGTCAAGCTGGTACCGGCGCTGTCATCCTCGGGAAGGGGCACGAGCTGCAACGATATCGGCGGTGTTAATGGTACAGTGACAGGGCCGTGAATCCCGCGGTGTCCCTTGCGTCGCTTGTTTTTGTAGATTCTGGAGTTCGGTCGTGCCGGCGTGGGTGGGGCTTGGTTGGGTCACGAGGTTTGTCGTCCTGATTTGTCAAGCTGGTACCGGCGCTGTCATCCTCGGGAAGGGGCACGAGCTGCAACGATATCGGCGGTGTTAATGGTACAGTGACAGGGCCGTGAATCCCGCGGTGTCCCTTGCGTCGCTTGTTTTTGTAGATTCTGGAGTTCGGTCGTGCCGGCGTGGGTGGGGCTTGGTTGGGTCACGAGGTTTGTCGTCCTGATTTGTCAAGCTGGTACCGGCGCTGTCATCCTCGGGAAGGGGCACGAGGCTGCAACGATATCGGCGGTGTTAATGGTACAGTGACAGGGCCGTGAATCCCGCGGTGTCCCTTGCGTCGCTTGTTTTTGTAGATTCTGGAGTTCGGTCGTGCCGGCGTGGGTGGGGCTTGGTTGGGTCACGAGGTTTGTCGTCCTGATTTGTCAAGCTGGTACCGGCGCTGTCATCCTCGGGAAGGGGCACGAGCTGCAACGATATCGGCGGTGTTAATGGTACAGTGACAGGGCCGTGAATCCCGCGGTGTCTCCTTGCGTCGCTTGTTTTTGTAGATTCTGGAGTTCGGTCGTGCCGGCGTGGGTGGGGCTTGGTTGGGTCACGAGGTTTGTCGTCCTGATCATTTGTCAAGCTGGTACCGGCGCTGTCATCCTCGGGAAGGGGCACGAGCTGCAACGATATCGGCGGTGTTAATGGTACAGTGACAGGGCCGTGAATCCCGCGGTGTCCCTTGCGTCGCTTGTTTTTGTAGATTCTGGAGTTCGGTCGTGCCGGCGTGGGTGGGGCTTGGTTGGGTCACGAGGTTTGTCGTCCTGATTTGTCAAGCTGGTACCGGCGCTGTCATCCTCGGGAAGGGGCACGAGCTGCAACGATATCGGCGGTGTTAATGGTACAGTGACAGGGCCGTGAATCCCGCGGTGTCCCTTGCGTCGCTTGTTTTTGTAGATTCTGGAGTTCGGTCGTGCCGGCGTGGGTGGGGCTTGGTTGGGTCACGAGGTTTGTCGTCCTGATTTGTCAAGCTGGTACCGGCGCTGTCATCCTCGGGAAGGGGCACGAGCTGCAACGATATCGGCGGTGTTAATGGTACAGTGACAGGGCCGTGAATCCCGCGGTGTCCCTTGCGTCGCTTGTTTTTGTAGATTCTGGAGTTCGGTCGTGCCGGCGTGGGTGGGGCTTGGTTGGGTCACGAGGTTTGTCGTCCTGATTTGTCAAGCTGGTACCGGCGCTGTCATCCTCGGGAAGGGGCACGAGCTGCAACACGATATCGGCGGTGTTAATGGTACAGTGACAGGGCCGTGAATCCCGCGGTGTCCCTTGCGTCGCTTGTTTTTGTAGATTCTGGAGTTCGGTCGTGCCGGCGTGGGTGGGGCTTGGTTGGGTCACGAGGTTTGTCGTCCTGATTTGTCAAGCTGGTACCGGCGCTGTCATCCTCGGGAAGGGGCACGAGCTGCAACTGCAACGATATCGACGGTGTTAATGGTACAGTGACAGGGCCGTGAATCCCGCGGTGTCCCTTGCGTCGCTTGTTTTTGTAGATTCTGGAGTTCGGTCGTGCCGGCGTGGGTGGGGCTTGGTTGGGTCACGAGGTTTGTCGTCCTGATTTGTCAAGCTGGTACCGGCGCTGTCATCCTCGGGAAGGGGCACGAGCTGCAACTGCAACGATATCGACGGTGTTAATGGTACAGTGACAGGGCCGTGAATCCCCCAACGATTGTAGAAAGGCCATTTCCTTGTCAGTTAAAGCCACAGAAGGATGGCTGACACAACGCTCACCTAGGCGGAGTATACTAAAAACTTCAAAAATTTCCCTAGTATGTTTTTGGTAGAATCTGCCAATTATCAAGGTTTTTTGTAAAGAAGGTGTACACTTACACGCTTGACAATGCAGAGGTAGGTTACCCCCCACCGTGGAATTTAGAGAAAGGTTGTGCTCCCTTAACTGGTCATTAATACACCGTCCTGTCTGTCCTGCGTAGGATCTACCACAGGAAATGGGAAAGCTACAATCCACTCTGGTTGAACAGGGCATGTAAGGGCGGACGTGTTTGTGCGGCACCTGTGTTTGTTAATATTTTCGACTTTTGCTCGAACTTTAGAACAAATATGACCCATTTCTTGGGAGGCTGACATCACTAAGGGAACTCCGTACCTACTGGCTGCCTGTTTGAGATTGTGAGGTTTTTTGCAGAAGTCGGGAGTCTGTATAGGATCTTGCGTTGCACCGGTCCTAAGTGATATTTTTCTTGCGGGGATCAACCGTGCCATTAAGACGGCCATTGCGTCTATGCCAGTTCTTCACGTGTTTAGGTATGTAGATGATTTCCTCCTAGTGTACCAAAAGACTTTGGACAATAATGTAATTAGTAGCATCATGGACATATTCCACAAGTGCGGTTCAGGACTTATTTTTACCTGTGAAGCTCCTAAGGAAGGTGTGTTGCGATTTCTAGACCTTTCCCTATCTTTGCAAACAAACCACCTGTACTGGTAATTTTCACCCCGTTCTAAAAAAGGTTTACTACACTATACGTCCTCGCACTCTAAAGTCGTAAAAAGAGGCATAGCTCTTTCCTGCCTTACTTCAACCTTAAAGAAGTCATGCCTCCAGACCATCAAAAGCAGTTTTAATGCTCAAATTGAGAGGGTACAGCGTCTGGGTTCCCAACGCAGGTGCTAACTGGGGTGGTAGGAACTCTGATAAAAAAAGTAAAAGGATGTGGAAAAGCTGCACGTAATTTCGACAAAAAAGAGTGGTGGTGGTACCGTATATAAACAGAATTTCTCACAATCTCAAACCGGTAGACAATAGGTACGGAGTCCCCTTAGTGATGTCAGCCCCCCAAAAAATGGGTCAAATTTGTTCTAAAGGTCGAGCAAAAGTCGAAAATATTAACAAACACAAGTGCCGCACAAAACACGTCCGGCCTTACGTGCCCTGTTCAACCAGAGTGGTTTATAGCATTCCCTTTCCTGTGGTAGATCCTACGTGGGACAGACAGGACGGTGTATTAATGACCGGTTAAGGAAGCACAATCTTTCTCTAAATTCCATTGTGGGGGGTCACCTACCTCTGCGTTGTCAAGCGTTTAAGTGTACACAATCGTTACAAAAACCTCGATAATTGGCAGATTCCACGATAAACATACTAGGGAAATTTTTGAAGCTTTTAGTTATACTCCGCCTAGGCGAGCGTTATGTCAGCCATCTTTCTGTGGCTTTAACTGACAAGGAAATGGCCTTTCTACAGTCGTTTGAGTGTGGTTGATGGTGTGAGCCCTCCGCGTGCTCAGGTGCCCCCAGCACGAGTGTGGCCTCGGCTCGAGCTGATACCGCGGGCTGCTCTTTTTTCTTCTTCAATACACCGGGTTGTGAGTTTGCGCTTGTCTCTTCTCTCTCCCTCTTCACTGTTTCTTTCTGTTTGTGCGCAATTTTAACCATGTTCAATCATTACCAACTCGCTCAACTTACCACTTTACTACGATATATATATATATATATATATATATATATATATATATATATATATATATATATATATATATATATATATATATATATATATATATATATATACAGGGTGTTTCACGAAAGATGGAAAAATTCGATATTGCGAAAACTACGCGTCGCACCAAAAAAAGGCTTGTGTCGTTTTGGTCCTGGGCCAGGGACCTTTTTAGGAAAATTGATTAAAGTCCGAGATAATTATATTGTTAATTATTTTTGCGTAATTAACTTTTTTATTATTGGGTTTAAGGGCATAGGTTTCAATTAGAAAATTGCTCAGCATCGTTAAAAAACACTAAATCAACAAATTGCAGAACGATAGAAGGCACGGAAGCATTTTACGGCTTTCTGAAAAAACCGTACAAATTCGACGGGTTTTTAAGTTTCGGTTTGTTATCGGAGCGCATCTCCGCCCCGGCAGCACCGCGTCCCGTGGAGAGATAGTGCAACCAGCCTCTGCTGCGTCGCGCGATGACAGCGCAGCAGAGGTTGGATGCACTATCTCTCCACGGCGGCGCGGTGCTGCCGGAGCGAGATGCGTCCGATAACAAACCGAAACTTAAAACTCGTCGAATTTGTACGGTTTTTCAGAAAGCTCGTAAAATGCTTCCCGTGCCTTTATCGTTCTGCAATTTGTTGATTTGAGTGTTTTTCGATGACGCTGAGCAATTTTCTAATTGAAACTATGCCCTTAAACACAATATTAAAGAAGTTAATTACGCAAAAATAATTAACAATTTAATTATCTCGGACTTTAATCATTTTCCTAAATAGGCCCCTGGCCCAGGACCAAAAGACATAAGCCTTTTTTGTTGCGACGCGTAGTTTTCGCAATGTCGAATTTGTCCATCTTTCGTAAAACACCCTGTTATATACACAGGGTGTTTCACGAAAGGTGGGCAAATTCGATATAGCAGAACTACGCGTCGCAACAAAAAAGGCTTGCGTCGTTTTGGTCCTAGGCCAAGGGCCCATTTAGAAAAATTATTAAAGTCCGGGATAATTAGATTGTTAATTATTTTCGACTAATTAACTTTTTTAATGTTGGGTTTAAGGGCATGGTTTCAATTAGAAAATTGCTCAGCGTCATCGAAAACCACTAAATCAACAAACTGCGGAACGATAGAAGGCACACGAAGCATTTTACGGCTTTCTGAAAAACCGTACAAATTCGACGGGTTTTTAAGTTTCGGTTTGTTATCGGAGCGCATCTCAGCCCCGGCGGCACTGCGCCCCGTGGAGAGATAGCGGAACCCGCCTCTGCTGCGTCGCGCGATGACAGCGCAGCAGAGGCTGGATGCACTACCTCTCCACGGGGCGCGCTGCCGCCGGGGCTGAGATGCGCTCCGATAACAAACCGAAACTGAAAAACCAGTCGAATTCGTACGGTTTTTCAGAAAGCAATAAAATGCTTCGCGTGCCTTCTATCGTTCTGCAATTTGTTGATTTAGTGTTTTTTGATGATGATGAGCAATTTTCTAATTCAAACCATGCCCTTAAACCCAATATTAAAAAAGTTAATTACGCAAAAATAATTAACAATATAATTATCTCGGACTTTAATAATTTTCTTAAATAGGCCCCTGGCCCAGGTCCAAAACGACACAAACCTTTTTTTGGTGCGACGCATAGTTTTCGGAATATCGAATTTGTCCACCTTTCGTGAAACACCGCTATGTATATATATATATATATATATTTTATATATATATATATAATATATATATATAATAATAAAATTATGCATACATTCAGGGTGTTTCTGGGAAAGATTTCAAAAATCCGTGAAAATATGCTATTTTACATAACAAAAAAAAGTATTTGCGGGAACAAATTACCAACTTTCGGGGATGTCAATGATTTGAAAACGAATCAATTAACAACACATTTAAGTGAAATGTACTGACTATTTATTATTTAGTGAAAATAAACATATGGTTCCACTGAGAAGCTCGCTAAGTATCATCTAAAACCACTAAATCAGCTATACTTGAAAGATATAAGGCAAGGGCAGCATTCTACGGCGCTCTAAAAAAACACGCCCAGTTTCCAGGTTTCAATTCCTTACCGAAAGGCATCTTTGCGCCCGCGGTCTTGCTCTCCGGAGATCGCTGGGCGAAACCACCGCTTCGCCTTCCTTGTAGCATATAAGGAAGGAAGTAGGGCGCACGTGTGTCACGCGTCTCGACCACTGGGGAATAGGACCGCGGGCGCAGAGGTGCGCACCGCCAAACAATTGAAACCTAGAAACGCGTCAAAATTTTTATAAACCAGGAGTACTAGTCTCATTGGCTGTATTTGAGGCTGCAAACGAATGCACGCATAGAGTTGTCACGGCGCTCGGGGTACGTCGATTTGAGTTCACTAGACTTTGCCGATGAGGCGTTTTCGCGCGCTTTCGTGCCTGCAAAATTGTAATTGATTCGTTATTCTCTCTGTATTGTATGTAGCGACAAGAAGAAAGGGCTACTTACAGCGTCGCGTCTAAGTGTGGAACAATCCACGACGACGTGAGCAATGGCGGCGAGGAGACGATAGCAGACAACATATGCACGGCCCAGCGAAACCGAAACCAAAACCCGCTTGGGGCACTGCTATTTTGCACATTTCTCATTGACATTGGGCGATGAATTGCGTAGGGAACAGCAGGTATTTCCTATTCAGATGGGAAAATGTGGTGGTCCTAATTAATGTAAATGTGATTTCCTGACTGCTCCTGATTTTTTGGTGTGGTGCGAGGAGTGTTCTTCTACCGCGTTTGAAGTGTTCTGCAATGTCTTGGTAGGTCGTGAGTATTCTGGGTTTCAGTGTCCTTTCCGTGCCCAGGTGGGCGCGATCTCAGGCCGTAAGATGGGCATGTTCATTGCATTCCATGGAGGACTACAGTCTCAGAAATAGCGGGTGTATCGGGATACCCTCCTTGTCTCACTTTTAACACCCCAAAACTACATTTCGACGTAGCAACTTCGGCGAGTTGGTTGCTCATTTTAACCCACACTACAGCGCACTATTGCAAACAACACTCACTCCTTACACACGAAAAATATAGAAAAATTTAAACAAACCGCGCCGACTGAGTTGTCAGTCAGCGCGGTTTGTTTGATTTTTGCTTAATTTTTGTGTGTAAGGAGTGAGTGTTGTTTGACATAGTGCGCTGTAGTGTGTGTTACATTTCGACGTTCAGTCCTTTGACATCGAGCTAGCGACACCAACTTTTACGAGCGTCTTGATAGTTGTTGGATATAACGTACTCAATAGCCAATATGCGCATCAAAGACTACAAAAATACACTAAGGTTTTGCAGCAGGGCCAAACAAATCTTGATTTTCTTACTGTACGTTTAATGCGTACATTAGCTATTTTAGTAGTTGTCTCGCTCGACTATCAAGCCGCGCTTGAAATTAGGCACCGTCGATTCGACGTCGGTGGACTGAACGTCGAAATGCTGTTTTGGGGTGTTACATATGAGACAAGGGGTATACCCTCCTATAACCCCAGTGTCTGGGAGTTTAGGCCGGGCTCCACACAATGCTGGCCTCCCTGTTCAGTGTCTTGCTATGTAGAATGCGTAGCCTCCAAGGGTGCCACAAAGCTCGACTTGAAGCTGCGGCATTCCTCTTACGAATTCGTGACTATGGTGGATGCTCCAGAATGCGTGAGAGCGAGAGATATGGCAAGTTCTTCAGTATCTTTTGCCGTTGTCCGTGGGATGAAAGCGCACCACAAGAACTCAATTCCGTCCGTCGCCACGGTCAACATGGCTCATTTGCCGTTGTAGCTCGCTGCATCGGTATACGCCGTCATGGGTAGTGTTTCTTATTTAGGGTCTTGGGTCTCGCTTCGCTGAGGCCTTGATGATGGTTCGGAGGGATGTTTTGAGGGATTGGGGCATAATTACATGTTTACGCCAGGATTCCGGTGAGACCCACTGCTCAGGCAGGTCACGCGGAACCAGCTTGAGTTTGGTCAGAACTTTGCAGCCCCTTTGTGTGTGAGCGAGTCATGCTCTTTAATTTGATAAGTGGCCCTTAATTAGATCCTCCACGGTGTGATGTAGCGTTATAGGGAGCAACTTCTCTGTCGATATGTTCAATGTAATTCTAGTGCTTGTTTCAGTGTCTTCCGTTTGAGCACGGCGAGCTTGGCTTGTTCCAGTTTTGCTCAGGGTGATGTAGGAAGTGGCGGCGTAAGTTATGCGCGGGAGGACAAAGGCTTGGGCATAGCCTGACCGTGTCTCCCTCTTTCGTGCCTGTGTTTCGGTTTGTGACCCTGCGTATCATGTTGTCTGGAATGAAGGCAACGAGAGGGTGAACAGTGAATTGAAAATAAACCATTAATCGGCGTACTAAGATCCCTTGATACTCATTTTACAAGTAACGAGAACCAATACATATGACAAAGCGCATTCCGCTGGAACAAAATGGCGGCATTCAGTTAAAGCATCTGCTGTGCGCCGCCATTCGTTTTCTAAAACCTGCACCGTCACGCAGTCGGCGCTTCAAAGAATGTCGCTACCTGAAGGATGCTCCTAACTAGGGACTTTAGTTCAAACCTCCGCTGTGCGCCGCCGTTCGCTTCCTAAAACCTGCACCGTCACGCAGTCGGCGCTTCAAAAATCGTCGCTAACTGTAGGATGCTCTTATCTAGGGACTTTAAGGCGTACTTGTGCCAAACAAAATAAAGAACGAGCGTAGACGCAGCTGAAAAGCGGGCAGCATTGTGGCGGCGTAACAGCATGCGAGAGCGACACTGACCAACACCACCTAGACAGAAGTCCTCCGCTAGCGTCATCACAGTTAGATCGATCGAGACGGGAGATTGGGCACGAGTGCTGTGTTAGTGTTCGACTGGGCTCGTGTCCAATTAGCGCGCCGAAAGTCGGGCTCGGGCCCGATAGCCGAAGTAGCGACGTCCGACTATGATGACGTTTCATAGAGGGAGAGGAGGACATGCGGAGGCCTTCTGTCTAGGTTGTGTTCAACGAGGTAGAGGGGCTTAGAGTGATAAACCGGAAGTTCGGAAGTGGCACCCCCCGGTTGCCGCCATTTTTTACGCAAAAGTGACCACACGTCACGTGACCTCACAAGAGCCGTGACGTCACCGGTAAGATGGCAGCGCCCAGAGCTGGCAAATGCGAGTTTGTTCGGTGTGCGGTAGCCGCGATGTGTAGCTGCTTTCCGACGACTTCGGTCTTCTTCCTGCTTGCTGACGCAGGTATAATGTGAAAATATGAGGAATGAGACTTTATACCCTTTTCCCGCAAGATCGCCCTGGATCATCTGGATATTAACACCCTTGAGACAGCATCAGCCGTATCGCCATACCGGTGCTCGGATTCCCGGATGTGTTCGAGGATCGATAGAACTTTGAGTGCTTTTAGCATGAAATTTTCGCATTCTCTTAGCTTTGTTTGAACGTTGGAATTCCTAAGAATCGTCGCGAATTGTATGCGTTGAACGTAGGGCCTAGGAAAATTCGTTTCAGCCCTAGGTAACTGCATAATCACAGCCAACTTTTAGCGAGGAAGCTCCTGCGATCTTTACGTTTTGTACTTGTAAACAATTTTACAATATAACTCCTTGCATAATATATTCGAATTTTTCTCACTTCGTTTGAACGTCTGAGAATTGTAGCGAAAGGTATACGTCGCGTGAGGGCATAAAGGAAGTTGTTTCAGCCCTGCGTCACCGAATAACCATAGAAACTTTTAGCGAGGGAGCTCCTGCGATCTTTAACCTTTTGTGCTAATCGACGATTCTACATTTGATCGCTTTTCTTCCTTTTTTTGTGAGTGCGAATTGCACACTTATTTTCAGCTGCGAGGAAACGTTTTTATTGAGTGTGGGGATGAATAAATCGTTGCAGGCACCTGCTTCAATGCTATTCGACTTGGTATACAACCGTTTTGGCGTACGCATAGATTAACTGCACATTTTTCTCTATCGTAGGATTTATTGCAGCAATAATTTTTTCATCATGAGTGCATTGCATTAGTCGGTCAATTATTTACTTGTTCTAGTTACCTATACAAGATGATTCATATTTGTGTTCATCCCTTGCCCGAAAAGCAGTCTTGTTGAAAAATGTTTACTAACATTCCTTTCGGTCCTTTCAATAGACTTTTTTCAAAATTGTGGGCTGCCTATACTTCGTATCACCGTAACTTGGAAAAGGGAAACCGCCACAGCCCCCTCGTGCCAATCAGAGAGACGGAGTGAAGGCGTGTAATAAATCTGTGCTGACGAGCACTCTGATGATATGTTGTCATGTGCCTCTCTCCAACGTGCATATTGACTCACCGAGACTGTAGCCTTCGCCGCTTGCCAAATTGTTATGGAACGAATTACAGTAGCTACTACTCTAATTGCCCAAGGCCTTCATACTTTGGGCATTTGTTCGACAAGAATGTTATGTCCGCCATCACTGTGAACTCGGCTGAGCGCCTATTGGACTCGAGTCGAATGCTGTATTAGCGTTCGACGTGAACTGGGGTATATTCTTGTGCTTTACGCCGAAAAAAAATGGCGACAGTCGTGTTGCTTGATGGGGTTTTGCAAGGGGTCTATTGTGTCATACGTATAGGAAGTGTCCTGCTATATAACAGTGCATCAACACATACTATTAAACTAGATGCTCAGAGGTATGTTTGGTTTTGCAATTAACAAGTTACAGCAGTGTGCTTTAATGTTATTATCATGTGTGTAGTTTTAAGTATCCTCTCTCCAATGCCTACAAAGGCCCCTGGAGGTAATAAATTAATAAATAACATTTTCACATAACTGTAGTTGGTTTTCGGATGCGCCGCATGTTCAGGAGGAGTGGAACGAGTGCAGCCCAATGCAACCAGTCTGGTATGTCCCACTAATTAATATTGAGGGGTTAGAGATGCAAGTGTCCTCAAAAGGTCCAGCACGTGCGGTGAACACAATTCTTTGTGTATAGACTCTGATGGCGTAAAGGCGAGCGGAAATATGTTTATTGGGTTAGTGTATCAAATATGTTTATTTCCACTTGATTACATAGTTATTGGTTCTTTGCAAATGGTTCCATAACGAGTTCTCTCTGCGAGTCTCGTGACAGGCGTTCAGTCGTAGCACCTGTGCTCCTTGTTGTCGGATGACGCTTCTGGCACGTTAGTGTTCAGTTTGGTCGAGCGGCAATTTTGACCGACCGATGCCGTCTTGTAATCATACGTCATGTGCGGCCACTGACATCTGATGCACTGAAGCTGCAGGGCTGGCTTCTAATCCGCAAATTTTCCTGGAAGTTTTCTGCGTCAATGCAGCAAGCTCGGGCATGTACTGCTTACGTGGCTGTGCCTTTGGCTGTGCCGTTGACTTGAAGGCTGGCAACAATGTTTGTTTGCTATCCAAGCCATTTCACTTCCATTTCGTAATGGCAATTTGTGGTGTGGACGCAGATAACTGGTGTCAGCAAATTATTAGGTATTGTCCTTGGGCGACAACCGACACCAAATCAACTGTCCTTGCATTGCCGCTCACCTGCTTTGTCGTGCTTACCTCCCGTCGAGTTGATGGGGATCAGGAGCTTTGGGGTAATGTCAGCACCAGGGACAAAGGCCGCCGAAGATACTCCTGAATGTCCCGCGGACGCTCTTCGAGATGTGGTCGAGGGTCGTTCGGCACGAACCCTTGCAGGCCAATTCACTGGTACGGGCACCTCCAGTAGGCATGGTCGGCCTCATGCAGTAAAGCTGAGTGGTTTTCGGTCGACCATTCGCAGCACCTCCATTTTCCTCGGTGTACTTTGTTCAGCGCGGACATACACTGGTTCTTCCCGATGTCGGAAATGCTTCGACGTTGAGGTGTCTCGTTGAATTTTGGCATTGATTACTAACGTATAGCCGGTGGCGGTCGTCATGACTTTGTGGCATAAGTCGCCCTCGGTTTGTCAGATGCCGCTTCGCTCGAAGAAATCTCCAGTTGGAATTGCTGTCGAACTTGTTCCGAAACAATCTCGGCAATCAAAATAAAAGCCGGGCGACTGATGGCAGCAAGTAGCTTCCTGATCTCCACCCGGACAATGTCGTATTTGATGTCGCTGATGCCTGGGAGGCTGGCATTGAAGTTGCAGCTGGACGTTTCGAGTGGTAAAACGCTGGGGACTTGTTGATAGTGACAGGCTCGGGCCTGCAGTGTACATTCAATGATGGAAGCCACGGAGATATGAACCCTTCGACTGTTGTCGTGGAGTTGCGGACAAGGCTGCCGAAGGTGTTGTACCTCACATGAGGGACATGGGATTCTTAGCTTCTTGTCTTCTGTAACATCAGGGTTGGCGTGGGCGCTCGATCAGGCCCAAAATATCTTCCACGAAGGCGGTAACGCTCTCGTTGGGGCCGCATCCTGGACAGAATCAGGAATTCGGCTCTCTCTGGGCAATGTTGGCTGATGAACGTGCACTTCAGCTCGATCTTGCAAACTTCCCATGACATTAAGGAGGATGCGTGGTTCTCAAACCAGTGCCTGGCAGTTTCTTCCACGAGAAGTATAGGTTCTGCAGGAGCTGTCCGTCTACCCACTATGGCGGGCGACATGGTCATATATTTCAATCCAGCCCTTGACACCTTCATACACCTTGCGTAAAAGGGCATCGGAGTGCGAGGTGCGACGAGCATGCAAACGATGGTGGGAGCGGACGCGGTTTGCTGCTACAGATTTGTCATTGTTGGCTTAGTCAGCTTCGGTCTTTCTGGCAAAAGACTGAATTCTGGTGGTTCTTGCTGATAGCAGCGACTGGCTCGGATTTCAGGTTCTTCGTGGTGCATTTCTAAGGTTCGTCCTTGTGGTAATCGCTCGTCTTTCGGTTTTTCTGAAAGGCTCGGGATAGGACTGGTTCACGGCTGGCCGGGGGTTTAAGACGCGGGATAGTCCGCCACCCGTGTCCCGTTATCGGGCAACTCGGCTGAGGAGCTGCGAGGGTGGACACAGAGTGAAGGGCTACAGGTAAAGTACCCAGCACCTCCACCAAAACATACGATGACAGCTGAGCATGGCCTGGAACTTTCCAGAATAGTAAATATTAATAGAAGATAGGACTGGAGCAAGCATCCGTGATAATATAAAAAAAACTGACAGAAGAGAGTCTATTCTTACCGCTAAAAAACTGCATTGTTTTAGAGGCATTCTGTCCGAATAAATCCTCTCCATCGGGGTTTGGCGACTTCCGTGGACGAACTGAACTGAAATGGATGTGGAACCACTTTTCTGGTAATAAGCCGCTGCAGACTGTCGTCACAAAGCGGCGTGAACGGGTGGACTGGGTAGGTAACACGCGCGATGAAATGTCCATACAGCTTGCAATTCGCGTACCGAGTGTTGATGAAACGTGCGACAGACAAGCGGAATCAATACCAACTGCAACACCTGTGCTCCGTGAAAGTGCACGTCTACGCCAGAACAATTTAGGAAGCAGCACAGCATCACCTAAAGCACTGCACAGGAACTACCAACTTGAAGGCAGCTCTACAGTGCGCCGCACAACCAAAGTGAGCCTTCGGTCATTTGAACGAAGTGGCACCACGATTGCACACTGCCAAGCACGACTCACGCAATTTCCGTCGCTAAACTGTGTATCCAAATATATTGCACACGCTTCACTGCAGACCTCGAAGATTTCGATGATCAACGAGAGCACAGAAACGTCGCCTTAATCAATCCGAGGTCCGAGCAACGTAGGGCCGATTGTCTCTTTCGTGGCAATATCCCCGTCGGTCACCAGCGAAATGCACACCGTTCCTCAATCTGTTCACGTTATACCTACGTCAGACACCACGCTGAACTCTGAAGTCGCTTTCGACCGGCCTCATATGACGGCTTCCGGGTCTGAAATCAACTCGCCGACACGAACGACAACAAACAAAGCATCCGACAAGCTCCGGCCCAGCTGGGACCAGCCGCTGCCTGGGCGCTGCCATCTTCCCTGTGACGTCACGTATTTGGTTTGGTCATGTGACGAGTGGTCACATTTGCGTACAATGGCAGCCGCCTTATGGGGGTCACTTTCGAGTGCAGACCGGAACCCCGGTTTATCGCCCTAAGCCCCTCTACCTCGTTGGTTGTGTTGAACTGACGCGACAAGGTCCCGCCTTGCTCCTTATCTAGTGTTTATCCCCATCTACAATATTCGACCCAGAAAGGTTCGAGCGTCGCGCGTTCGGGGCGAGAACGAACAGGCACTTTCGAGAACGAGAAAGTAGGACAAAATGATAAAAGTTACACCTTGAATAAGAATAAACGCGAATCCTCTAAAGTACCGTCACGAGACGCTGCGTGCTCTGCCCTGCGCGCTGCAATATGCCCGACTTGCTTAGAGGTCTTTGCAAGTAGTTGCACCTTTGCTTCTTTCCTGACGTTCTCTTGGATGAGCAGGCCCAGAATTACGAGGGACTTGCTTGGCCTGATGTCCTGACCTTTGAGAGTTACTTGGATGCTGCTGGCGCCTTTCTTGGTTCTGCGCCTCCTCAGCACAAAAAACTCAGACTTCTGTGGTGAGCAGGACATTTCGCAGCTCTTTGGGTATTGATTAACCGTCTCGGCGACGAGCTGGAGCGTGTTCTGCAAGCCTCCGAGGGAGTCGGTCTCCATTGAGATGGTCACATCGTCTGCATGCAGGGCATGTCTAAAGTTCGGTATTCTTTCCAACTACTCGGGGAGGCCCAAGAGCGCGATGTTGACTAGCCGTGGGGAGAGGACCGAGCCTTAGGGAGTCTCTTTGCACTCCAAGATGATAGGTTTTTTGGAGCCCCCGATCTTACGTACGGCTCTGCAGTTAGAGAGAAAGCCAACTATCTAGTTCTACGTCCGCTTTCAGTATGCTGTGTCGTTTAAATATCGGAGGATCGCCTCGTATTCCACATTGCCGAACGCTCCCTTCAGGTCTAGAACGAGGATGACCCACAGGGAGTGACGCGTAACTGGGATCAGGATTTGCTCCATGAGCTGACGAGCACGTCCTGTGTCCCAATATGTTTTCTTAAGCGAAACATCGCGTCTGACATTCGTTCCGTTGCGCCGAAGTGGTTCTTGAGTTTCCTCAGGGTGATTCTCACCGTGATTTTGACGATGCAGGATGATAGGTTAGGGATAGTGGTAGTAGGTTCTCAATGAGCGACGATTTGCAGGGCTTTCAAATGAAGCAACCGTCCGCCATCTTCCATTTATTAAGAACTTTGCCTGTCTTCCAGAAGGTGTTAAAGTGGCAGAGTAGGATATCCATGTTGCGATCGTCTAGGTTGAAGAGGAGCTTATTCGTGATTTTGCATGGCCCCGGGGCACTGTTCCGCTTGCTATACGCAATCGCCTCTAGGAGCTCGTACAATTTGAGAGGGGCGCGGGGGGGGGGGGGGGTGTTGCGTTAATTGGAAGTCTATGATTGATTGAATAATAAAGAATCTGTTTATTAGTTACACGGCGAAGTTAATTTACGGGTGACGGTCATCGCAGTCGTTCCTTACTTCTTCTTCGATCTCCATCGCGCCAAACGTTTATCCGTCTTCCTCGTTTTCCTTGCCCGCATGTGTACACGAGCACTGTGCAGCTGTTACCCGTGAGGAGGAGTCGAAATTACAATTCACAACACACTGCCCCGAAATGAGCATCATTAGATCGCTCATAAACTATAAAGCTCTAATGCATATAAGAGTTGAATGGGTCTTTTCAACACCTGTCCGCCTGGCAAGTTCACAGCGCAGGATCGCACTATACCATCCCGGCCGTAGAATACCTGCCCAATTCGTCCAGTCTGCCACAGGTGTCTGGACGTTTTGTTCTCCTCACCTAGAACCAGGTCTCCTTCTTGAACTATGCTCTTTCGGTGACAAGTTGTTTCGTGTGCTAATCGCAGCTGGAGCAAATGTTCTTTTCGCCAACTCTGTCAAAAATGGCCTAGCAGTTGTTGATGCTTTCCCCAACGCCGGATGACATTTTCTCTCGTAGAGGTTTGGAGTTTCTCAGCACCCGCAGTTGGAAGAGCTGTCAGTCGTTCCCCAGTCAGAAAATGCGCCGGGGTGAACGCTTCGGGCTCGTTGGGAGAGGCATGCAGGAATGAGAGGGGCCGTGAGTTAACAACTGCCTCATTCTCATGCAGTATAGTGGTAAGCTCTGCAAAACTTCAGCAGTTTCTTCCTAAACCTTTCTGAAGGATTAATTTGACAGTGCGTAGCACACGCTCACAAACCCTCCTCCATTCCCCCCCCCCCCCCCCCCCAGGCAGCTCGGTCAACAATGAATTTCCACTGTATTCGTTGTTCGGTGTAGTGTTCTTCCGCTCTTATGTCTTTCAGCACTTTCCATAAGCCGCGGAGTCCGGGGTCTGTCTGAAGCTCTGCCGACATGACCCCGTCCTGTTCCATAAGCCGCGGAATCCGAGGTCAGTCTGAAGCTCAGCCAGCGTGTCCCCGCCCTGTTCCGCGATCGCATGTTTCTGAAAACATTCCTTGTACAACCTCCGCGCCGTGATCAGCCCCGAGTATGTTTCTTCTGGTTTGATGGCAGCGAGCAGCCCTTCTATAAATCGTCTTGCAAATGTAGTCACCGGGCGGACTGGCAACTTGAGATGCTTACAAACAAACTTGTAGAAATTGCAGCACGCGCGACGGAAGCACTTACCTCTGAGAATTTTTAGAACATTCGCTCTCTGGCCAAGCAACGCGCGTCCCTGCATCTCGTGGGTGCAGCATGCCGAAGCTGGGATCTTCCTTCACAGCCTTCAGGTTGGAAAGGTTGAAGACGAGATGATGGTCCAGTTTTAACCCATGTATTCCTTGGCTGCTCAGGGCCACGACCAGCGTAAGTCAGACGACGGCAACTGCCACTACCACGGAGTAAGCGAAGAGCTCTTTGTCGGCCATTCTTCGTTTTTTTCTCTTTCTTTTGAGCAACTTCCTCGTCGACGCCTGATTGCAATACACAATGTCGGACTGCGAAATGCGCTCGTCGTTGTCCTCTTCTTCGCCAACACTCGACTTCTCCAAATTATTTTGAGCGCACGACACAATCATGTTCGAAGCCTGCAACGCGTCAGATACTCTCGACTTCTTTGATTTCGAGCGACTGTCCGAAGTCTCCTCCAGTCGGATTTGAACCTCAGGCCCGACACCAACGCCTGCTACATCCAGCCTCTGGCCCCAATTGATGACTTCAGAGCGTTTGGACAAAGGCAGCTGATACTGCCGATCGTTCCTCTGATCGGTTAATATCCGAGGAGCGCTGCGAATGCGGCGAGTGACTAAATTTGAGGCTGACGCCTATATCCGTGTAAGTGTACTCTCCGAAGCAATTGATGTCTTTTTGAATTTGTACTTTGTACTCGTGATCGTTTTCTTGCCACTGCAGGTTTACGGAAATCGGGGGTCCGACGGAACATTTATGCTTCGTCTTGACGGTGTTTTTTTGTGTCGTCGTCTTTCTTATTAGAGCCCCCGTATTTGTACTGCTGGTTAAGCAACTCTGAAGTGATGTAGGACATTGAAAAGTCCACCCAAAAGTTATGTCTCAAGCCATTAGGCTGCAGTTGCTTTCAGAACGTCGCACCCGCTCACTCGCGACTTTAGAAATTTGGTCCGATCCAATAAGCAGGATTATGCCTGGTTCAGAAGGAACGCCGGGGAAGAGAAGTTTGTCAGCGATGCAGCCTCCTTCTCCCTCAATGCTGCGGACAAACTCATAGTCTACATGTACCTGAGCAATGTTCACGGATATAAATGGGATTTCCACCGCTTCAACAATGCATTCTTAGTTGCTTTACTGACTACACAGCTTCACTTGAACCAGTCTTCGTTTTTTTTCGGCAGTGAAGTAGAACTTCCAAAGGTGTTCAAGCGTAGTGCGGTCTCTCCTAGCACCCTAAACCCAGCTTGCGAGAAACGTCTTCCCGCATGAACGTTCGCTGATTACCACCGTCTAAGATGGCACGTGCGTAGACAGTATTCCCATCCTCAACCACTCAGGTCCGAAAGGTCTGAAGTAGGGCGTCATCGTCTAGAAAAATCCCAGTGCTACCAGTGCCGGCGCTTTGAACGCTAGTCGTGATGGTTTGTTTTGCACTTATGTTCACTGAAGGCTTCCAGGTCGAATCGCACAAGGATGTTGCGTGTCGCCCCGTGCATCAAGTGCAAGACAATTTCCTGTGACAGTCCTTTGACCTATGCCCTCTTAGGGTGCACCGGAAACATTGCATCTCTACTGAGAGTTTCTCCTTCTCCTTTAGAGAGATGCCACTGGTGCAGTTTTCCGTGCTCTGTCCTGTAATCTTGCAAAACATGCACTCCTTCTTGTTATCTTGAGCTTTGGCATGAAGAACTGCAGAAGTCGGAAGATGAGCTCGTTGATGTAGTTACTCACGTGTTTGTCTTGGTGGACGATTCCCGCTGACACCACATATTTCTCTACTCTCGATCTCGATAAGCAGATATTCGAGCAACTGCTGCGAATCTCCCTCCGACCTTCTGCTGTACAGTTGAACGTCCTCAGTTCGAGTCGGCGGTCTGACGGAAAGCTCCGCTGTTCTGGAAGTACCTGAAATTGACCCCAGTTCTTCTGCTTGTAATGTGGGTGGAGATGAATGTGCAGCCACGTCTCCCTCATACGAACGGACGGTCTTAACTTTCGGAGTGGCCAGCACGTCGGTAGAAATCCACCACAATTTCAGATGCAAGAGCTTTGGTGTTGTTTGACAATTTCCGATATCGCCCCAGCGTGAGACAGCTGCTCGACCATCAGCACGGTCGAGTAGCTGTCTGCGCTGACACCAAGTCCATGAAGACCACGGATGTGTGTTTCCAGCTGATCGTAAAGTCTCCTCAAACCCCTGGTGTCGTTAGAGTAGGTGACACTTGAAAGCGTTCGAAGATTGTAAGATTGTCTTGCTGGATTCGCCTGTAGTCTCCAAACTGTCTAGTTGAAATTTCACTTGCATCGTTGTAGCACGCATCCGTCACATGGAGAACAGCGATAGATGCCCTGGCGGGTCCACTAACCAGTGTCTTTAAGTTTTGAAACTTCTCGCCGCTTGATAGCTCTTCGTTTTCGTGAACGGCACGCTTGAACTGTTGGCCAAAAAGGCTGCCACTCAGCAAGCTCGCCCTTAAAAGATTGCAGCTGCAACTTCGGTAGTTTAACACTGCTCCGTCTTCGTCCTTCGCTACGTGAGGCAATTGCCGATGTTGATGGTCGCACTGGTCCACCAGAATGTAGTTGCACTGCCCGACTTTAAAGCATGCTCAAAGTGTGGGTCGTTTCTTCCTCGCACTCAATTACCAACTGGTATTCGTTGTCGAGATCTCCATCCGCAATGAAGGGCTCGAGCTCGGTGTTCAGCTTCTTGAGTTTTCCATAATTTACCTCAAGCTTTCTTGGTATGGTCTCGATTTCTATTACATCCGCTGTGTTGAGAATAGCAGTGGCCTCTCTGAGAATTAGGGTGTTTTGTGCTCTGCGAGCAGTCATTTTCGTTGGGACTCTTTCCATGTTTTAATAAATTGAGAGGTTGGTAAGCTTCGGGTAACAGAGTTGCTTACTTGTTACGATGTCGATCCAAATTTCGTTCAAGGTTAGTCCATGGTGTTCACTCGTTCACTGCTCAGCAACTGTTTTCGTTTCGATGAGGGTCGTTCCTGGCTTGAAGTTCCGGGTTTCGGTACCATTCAGTTGTTGCGTTAATGGAACGTCAAGGATTGACTGAATAATAAAGAATGTGTTTAATATTTACATGGCGAAGTTAATTAACGGGTGTTGGTCATCGCAGTCGTTCCGTACTTCATCTTCAATCTCCATCGCGCCATACGTTTATCCGTCTTCCTTGTTTTCATTAACCACATTATTCCATGAGCACTGTGCATCTGTTTGCTGTGATGAGGAGTCTAAATTACAATTCACAACAGGGGGAATATAGTCATCCCCTCTCCCTTCCTCCAAACTGGCGGGAAGGGAATGGGGATAGCTTACCTGCGTCTCGAGGTACTTCTATTCCATGTCCTCGAGGAGTTTTCCGCTGGTTCCCGGGCAGGCATTGAGTATACGCGTCATGCTTCTGTTAGACTCTTCTTTACTTCTCAGGGTGTCGATTAAAGGGATTGTCCGGTCGAATGTTGTATTCGAGAAAACAATTGAATATCATTGTTATTGCCTCGAGACGCATCGTATGTGCAATATCTGAAGAATGAGTGCATTCTCAATGACGGGCCAACGAGTTTTCATTTCTTTCTTTTTTTCGGGACTTGCGCTAAGAATACAAAATACATATATTTCAGATCGTTAACAATATATGTATCTATAAATAACCAAAAGTAAAAAAAAAACTCAGAATATTTCATGGCGTTTCTCAATGCTCCATTTTAGGGCCGCTATTATTCCTCGCTGTACGTCAAGGACATTACGGCACTACCAGGTTTCGCAGAACTAATAATGTACACAGACAACACAAATATAGTATTTGCTAGTTCGGCGAAAAACGGTGCAGAAAGTTGGTGAATATAATATAATTCGAAGTTATCAAAATGAGTGCAAATAAGTCATCTACGTTTAAATACAGGTAAAATTAATTATTTTATTTTGAACCAGCAAATAACCAAGACAACTGTTTTATTAATTTAATATTCGAGGGAACATCGTGGGAAAAGTTGGAAAAACAAAAAAATACTTCGGCGTATGGTTTCCTGAGGTCGTATCATAGAGTTGTCATGTAGACCAACTAAAGGCTGATTTCTCCCAGGTAACCGTAAACATTTGTGGAATACAAAATGTTATACCTTCCCCTTTGAAACACCCATTATATTATATATCATTTTACTCCAAAATTACTTATGGAATTTTGGTGTAAGAAACAACGGTAGCGTCGAACTACACTAAACATATCCTTATGGAGACAGCCTGAGTGCCTATCTTTGATCAGAAACAGGAAGCCGAGGAGGCGGGCCATAAGAAGCAACTGGAGACAAACTTTTTAAACAACTGACGCTCCAAAGAAAACGGATCTAAACATTCAATTTAATAATACGTTTTCTAGTTTTGAAAGTGATTGCAGAATATTCTTTGTATGCAGGTTTTCATCTCGATAGTGTATTGCAACAAGAACATAATTATTATGAAATAGCTCATTAAACGAAACAAGTTTTTATTGTAATTTCATTTGAATTTGTTCTTGTGCTGACATGCCGGGGTTATATAAGAATGCCTTCCAGTTTTTTTTATTGGTTTTGGTTTTTATTTGACTATGATTTACTGGCATTAATAGTGTTCTTCCTCATAGTGTTCATGTTATTCTTTTGTTGCTTTGAGTTTTATTTTCAATTTTCTAGTGTTTTGTAGAATTGTTACTCCAGCACTATCTTTAGCTGCTGAACTTTAGGGGAATAGGCTTTGGTACCACGACTTTATCCCTCCCTCCTACGCGTCAAACCCGCGAAACGAATTTAAAAAAAAATTCGCTAGAGGCCCGTACGGTTAGGCCAGGGGCGCTCTAAAGCGATACTAGTGTCGCCCCGCCATTGGGGAAAATCGCCCTTATGCTTCTTTTATTTCTCCCGTCGTTCTGCCAATTTCTACGGCGAAAAGCTCGTTACGTTGTTATTGCGGCTTTTTCCCTGGTAGGGAGGGGAGTCGAATAGGGACTAGGGAGTCGAATATCCGCAGAGGAAGGTTTCATGGGTGTCGTGTCTCAGAAGTGGAAGAGGTAATACAGAATACGATTTCTCGTGCTGCGAAGTGCTTCTCAGTAGTGCAAGCAAGTGTCGTCACGAGAACCACCTCGAGGTAAACGTTCTTTTTTGTGTGGTTTTGCCAGTTCTAGGAAGTCGGATCAATTCGGGTGTATGTAAGAATGCCACGTTGTCTACACCATACTTGGGTAGTAATTCAATTACAGTAATTGAATTACTGTAATTTAATTACTTTTATTGGTAATTTGATATTGTAATTAATTACTTTTGGCTTAAAGGAATTGTAATTGTAATTTATTTACTTTCGGCTGAAAGGAATTGTAATTGTAATTTAATTACTTTCTAGCGTCAGTAATTGCAAAATTTAAGGCAAAATTACAATTTATTTTGCAAAACTTCGCGGCTTCGACGGAACTTCTCTGAAAGCCTCAGCGCCCGCACAAGGAGCCTAGCTCTCGGTAAAACACTCGCACACACACACACACACTACCAACCTAAATAGCGTCGCATTGTTTGTTGTTTTGTTGCTTACGCTGCGGGTTGAGAGACAGTCCTCTTTGGAGTCTACCTCAACGGCTCCGTGTAGCGCCGTCTGCGGTGCGAGCAGAGAGGAGTAGCGTAAACACGCCACCATATTGAAAGAAAAAAATTGAGCTCCAGCTTTCAGCCGAGGTTGGGAATTTTCATTGTCTATGAAGTTTTTTTTTTGTTTTTTTTTACAGATTTTTACTTCCCTCTTCCAGCACTATCGCACATTTCTATCTTTGTTTTATTTTCAAGTTTATTTCCTGCTGGTTTTACTTCGGTTCTTCATTGCATAAATATTTTGGAGACTGACCTCGCACCTGTGAATATTGTCAACAATAATTCGCAAGCCCCGATTCGGTTCTTATACATTTCTGATCTATTATAATTTTAGCTCAATATAAATAATTTACAATAACGTAAAACGTTTGTATGTGAATGCGGTCGTATTAGCGCGTGTGAATTTTAGTTTTATATTAACACTTGTAAAATATTCCTATATGACTAATTGTCACATTCTTATTTGCCTGGCTAACAAAAGTCTGTCAACCCGATTTTTTCTTTAGCGATCTGGCGTCTTCCAGCAATTGAAATAATTTATTATTATTTATTAAAAATATTAAAACGTAGTACTTCATTGCCTGAAACTGTGAAGTTCTATCATGAATTTAACAAAATTCATAAAAGGAAAGTACACTACGTGGCGTTTATGCAGTGATGCTTAAAGGACACATGAAAAGAAAAAAAAACATTTTTTTTAAACAGCCGGGTTAGGAAAAGAAAGTCATAAAACGAATTTACAACGAAAAATAATTTTTTTAGAGCTATATTTACGGCGCTATACGAATTTGTAGTTGGCGGCCACGGGCGCCGCGGAAAGGTGGCCCATATTTATCACGTGACTGGCCCCTATTTGTCACGTGGTACTTGCGCTCTTTCGGAAGCTTCCTATGGTCTCGAAAAGTTACTTATTCATCTTCGTTTGAAGTGCAACAAAAAACAAAGATTAATAAGTAACTTTTAGAGCCCAAATGAAGCTTTTGAAAAAGCGCAAGCAGACGTGATAGACCTGTGCGCCGGTCAGATGACGGCGGCGGCGCCCCGAAGCAGACGAACTTGTGCGGCGGCGGCGACGGCGGCGTGGAGAAACGCGTTGAAGCGGCGGCGCAAAACGCTCAGCGTGCGGCGGCGGCGACGCACAGGTCTACCACGTGACCAGCGGCGGCTCCCGCGGGCGCCAACTACAAATTCGTTTTGCGCCGTAAATATAGCTCTAAAAATTTTCTTTCTTCTTTGTAAATTCGTTTTATAACATACTTTTTCCATCTAGGCTATTTAAACAAAATGTTTTTTTTCTTTGCATGTGTCCTTTAAGCCTCGTCAAACATTAAGGCAAGAAATAAACAAATTAATATGTTGCATTCTATTCAACTCGTTTGAAGTTATATGGCCCATGTGGGGCCGCTCTCAGAAATAAGTAATTGTAAAGTAATTGCATTAGTTTTTAAAGGTAATTTGTAATTGTAATTAATTACTTTTTGACGTAGTAGTAATTGTAATTGTCGAAACTACTTTTGAAGCAAAGTAATTGTAATTATAATTAAATTACATTCTTGAAGTAATTTACCCATGTATGGTCTACACTGTATTTTCACGGACAGCTTCCATGTCGCACACGCCTCTTCAGCTCCGTGGAGCACACGCGCAAAGCGAGAGTTACTTGCAGCTGCAAGCATGCCGCAGCTGTTTAAATTTTCGTGAATTCGCTCGATGGCAAGTCTTGCACAGCAAAACCACAACAATAGGGAAGTCGAAAAAAAAAACGTAACGGCACGTGAACATAAAGTTAAATAACAAGAATAAATTATTACTGCACACCGCTACACTGGAAGGTGTTGCGGCCTGTCAAGAAACGAACGTGTTCACAATTCCAGATTTGTCAGGTTTTATATGCGCACATTGATCGCTCCCGTCCAAGCAGCAGAATCTTAATATAGGTAAGTGCTGCAGTAACTAACTCAAGCGTTTATTAGTAAAATCAGTCACGCCCCATCGTCTAGCACTCGCCCTGATGATTTTTTTCGTAAGCATCGGTTTAAAACTTTGGCGGGTAGGTTTTGGTGGGCTTGGCTCTTTATGTTTTAGCCGTTTATAAATTGGGTAATTATTAGCCGGGTTTCATCTCTAAGTAGCAATATAGAACCATCGGATGTATTAAGGTGGCTATTAAGCGTGTTTGTATTACCAATTCATAGGGAAAAACGAGGGATCAATAATTCACTGTCTTCCGTAAATAATTAAGGCTTCTCGACGTTCTTTCCGAAGTTACATCCCGAGTGATATTCTCACAAATAAGATTTAATGGAGGCGAACTTGTGTTAGAAAAGAAAAAAGAAGAACAGGCTTCGAGAAAGCAGAAGCGAGCGTCGGCGGTGGCAGTAGCAAGCGAGGGTCCGTCGGCGTCACAGCTGGCTATCGCGAGACAGAATCAGTGAATGGATCGGCCATATGGCCGTACGGCTTTTTATATACTATGCGCGTCGTCTCAAATATTTCACCTAAAATGTTCATGAAAGAGGTAGGGCGAGAGTAACTAGACATGGTAATTGTGGCCTCGTTATTGTTTACGCTCGGGGAAAAAGTGTACGCGAATATTCTAGATGAACGGAGAATCGTATCTTTTCGTTCATGGTTTAAAAAATGTGGTAAGCTAAATACATCCTGTGGAAAACAAAAACTCTCCAGTGCCACCGAGCATAGAACAGCTTGAGTCGAACGACGTGAGCCACCTCGGGTCGTGGTCCGCGTCGTGAAGATGTTTGCATTCCGTCGGGCACCACTTCGTAGTTGAGCTCCCATAGGTGACGAAGTACCGGCTGTCCCAAATTGTGGCCAGGCTCTTTAAATTGACCGCAAAATTCGGTTTCTTATCCCATCGCGCTATGATTTTGTGCAGCGTTGCCCACAGATGGTGCGTTTCCTTTTGCGCAATTTGCAAACAGCGAACTTACCTGAGGAAAACATAAACAAAGAAAAATGCTTCACTCCTATTGAAACGCAGCGAAGCCGCTGTTCTTCCAACAATGGGGCTCCCCATTGTTCGAAGACCGGTAGCTTCGCTGAATTTCCATAGCAGTTAAGCCTTTTTCTTTTTTTACTTTTTCCTCAAGTAAGTTCGCTCTTTGCAAATTTTACAAAAAAATGCACCACCTGTGGGCAACGCTGCACAAAATCATAGCGCGATGGGATACGAAACCGAATTCTGCGGTCAATTTAAAGAGCCTGGCCGCTACGTGGTCACCCGGTACATTATACGGTCCGAAGCGCCGTTTCAACAGTTTTTCGCTGAGGCCACAGAGATGAATGGGTGTCCTCATCCGCACCCTGTCTCCGGGCTGGAAGTGAACGTCCTGACGACGAAGGTTGTACCACTCAGCGTCGACACGCTGCACGGCTTGAATCACGTGTCGGTCGAGCTGGCGGACTCCTTCGGCCCGTTGGCAAACCCCCTGGGGCCCGTCACATCAATCGTGAGCTGTCTCGTGGGGCAGCATCGCGTCCAGCATGGTGGTTACATTCCGACCTTGTACCAGCTGGAAAGGTATACAATCCAGTGGTCTCTTCAACTGCCGTGTTGTCGTCTTATTCTCCACGTCGATGCACATGACGATCATGTCGGCAACGGTCTTGTTTAACCATTCTGTCAGCCCGTTCATATACGGATGGTACGCCGTCGTTCGATGATGGCTGGTGTGGCTGAGCCGGAAGATCTCCTAGTTAGCTGTGCCAAAAACGACGATTCTCGGTCTGTAATCAGCACTTCGGGAGCACCATGCCTGAGGACGAGGGCCTCGACGGAGAAAGGAAGCTGAGAAAAGGATATTATAAATGTTAGACTTAACAAGTTTTGTCAACAAAAATGCAATATTTACTGATTTTCAATATGGCTTTCTGAAGGTCACTCCACAAAACTAGCTCTTCTACAGCAAAAAAAAAGAATATTCTAAACATGATTGAAAACAAACGCTTAACGTTCGGAATTTTTATAGATTTCTCAAAAGCTTTTGATCGGCTGACTCATAAGATTTTATTGGAAAAACTAAACTTGTACGGAGTTCGAGGGCATTTTCTTGTATTAGTTAAGAGCTTCTTAAGTGGTCGGATGCATACAGCTGAAATCCACGGATTTTCTTCGATTCTGAAAGCAGTCCGTACAGGGGTACCGCAAGGTAGTGTCTTCGGACCATACTTTTTTAATTTCTTTATAAATTATATATTCGCTATATCAAGTAACAGATAATTTGTCATTT
Source organism: Ixodes ricinus (assembly GCA_037355805.1). Taxonomy (NCBI): domain Eukaryota; kingdom Metazoa; phylum Arthropoda; class Arachnida; order Ixodida; family Ixodidae; genus Ixodes; species Ixodes ricinus. The sequence goes on along the minus strand of JAZHYW010003783.1, from coordinate 53,872 downwards.
ATACCGACGATACTACTATTTTTCTTTTCAGGGAACAACATTGCTAGATTAGTTCCGATGCAATCATATGTCTGAAAACAATTAGTTCATCGACTGCCTCAAATTCCTTGGAAATAAATGAAAATAAGACAAATGCCGTTATCTTTTATTCAGAAGGTACAGTGTGCAATGCTACTGAAACATTAATGTTGAACTCTTCGGAAATTGAGTTTGGAAGCACTGTTAAATCATTAGGTGTAATTTTTCACGAACACACGCCTTGGGACTCCTATATTCAAACTATTAGACTTAAACTCTCGAATATCGTAGCTATTTTATATAAACATCGCCACATGTTACCATATGATGTTGAACTCTTAATTTATATTGCATTGTTTAATTCTCGGATACCCTTTTGTCCCCTAGTGTGGGCAACAGCGAGCAGTACATACCTTAGTGAACTTGTTTTATTCCAGAAGAAAGCAATGCGAGTCGTAGCCAATGCGTCTTGAGACGCGCGCACTGATCCCCTTTGTTATAAGCATAAAATATTAAAAATACCAGAATATTACAACTATAAGTTTGCGACAGTATACGCGGCATCCCTGAAATGCTTTAACCAGTGTCGAACCGAAATTTTAATCGGTTCGGTTCCGGTTCGGGTTCACAGCTTTCGGTTCAGTTCCTGTTCAGTTCCGGGAAGCAAAACATAAAGGTTCAAACCAGTTCGAATCGGTTCGTTTGAACCGCTAAATTGAGAATATATTTCCGCTTTATTTTGTCAGTAGGCACTATTTTCAACATGAAGCGAGTAACTATATAGCTTTTTATCATTTGTACAGTCCACTTTTATTTGCAGGAAAAAATAATAAGAACCTGTGCTACTTAATTTCTACAAAACAGTAAAAGAAAAGCTAGGTTAACATACAAAGCGTCATGTTTATAGGGCTCCACATCTACATATGTTTATTTCAGTCGCATATATTTTACCTAAATATATAGGTTATCACGAAGTTTGGTAGGCCGCTTAATCCAGTGACGATTAATACAAATCTGTGATGCAGTATGAAAACATTTAATCCTAGTTGTGCTCTTGAACTTTGGAATTAATTGTAGTTCATAAAATTATGAAATGGGCAGCTCTTCACTATATATAAAGTGAAATCTAGTTTACAAAATACATATCAAAACACGTATATATTGCCGCGAGCGCAGCTGACTAAGTAGGCAGCGCGCTCGTCGCCTAACGGTTATCGCGCGTGCCTTCCACGCAGAAAGCCAGGGTTCGATTCCTGGCCGCGGGTACGCATTTTTGTTGACTCTAATGTACTGTTCTGGTAAATTCGGGAACCGTGTTGCTGATTCGAGTTTAGAAAGTTCTACACGCCGAACCTTCTACGCCGATTATTCCAGAAGCCCACGCGTGTACATAAGGGGCTCCGCGTGGCGAGCCGCAGTCAGTTTCGCTTCAGCGTTCGATCCTGCTGCTTCGCCGCCTTCGACGCCCGCGACGCTCTGTTGTTATCTTTCTTTTTCCTTTTATTTTTGGGCACAAGTTCGCCCCATTAAACGTTCAGTTTACTCAGTCATTCGCCGCCTCATCACTTGTCATTCGTGACATTTTGGTGGAGGTGCTGGGTAACCGCATGCCCGTGCAGCGCTCCCCTCCGAGTTCCCGCAGTGCAAGTCCGAACACAAGCCCCCAAGAACCCAACGAAGACCAGACCGAGATCCGATCAAGTCGCCGGAACCTTGGCCTACGCCCGGAGTTAGGACCCTTGCCACCCAGGACCAGGCAAACAAGGAGGACGACGATGGCCAACCAGTCGGAGACCCCGGCCGCTCCTGCCGTCGTTTACCTGCCCGTCGTACCGCGGACGGCTGCTCCATTCCACGGCGAGCAATACGAAGACGTCGAAGACTGGATTGACCAGTATGAACGCGTTGCCCGCCACAATTGCTGGACCGACGAGCAGCGCCTGCACAACGTCTATTTTTCGCTTGAGGGTACCGCCAAGCACTGGTACGAGAATCATGAGTCCTCTTTGACGTCGTGGGACATTTTCAAGACCGATCTCAAGGCTACGTTCATCAACCACCACCGCCGAGAGAGAGCCGAGGACCTACTGCGAACCAGAACCCAGGGCCCCAACGAGAGCGTCACCGGCTTCGTAGAGGACGTTCTGCGCCTGAGTGCCCGCGCCGACCCTCGGGCTACCGAAGAGAAGAAGCTACGAATTCTCATGCGCGGGGTGAGAAACGACATTTTCGGAGGCCTCGTCCGCAACCCGCCGGCAACCGTCGACGCCTTCGTCACCGAGGCAACAAACATCGAGCGCGCCCTTCAAGCGCGCGCTTCCACTACCAGCGGCATCCAAGCGTCACTGCAACCGCTCTGCTTAGCGGCGAAAACGCTCCTGGTACGGACATCCGCGAAATCATCCGGGAGGTCGTCCGGGAGGAAATCCGCCGGTTGCTGCCAGCCGCAAGCCGACCAGCGACGCTCTCCATCGCCGAGGTTGTGCGGGAAGAAGTTCAGAGAGCCATCCAACCAGAGGCTCCCGTCGCCGTGGCAGCCACCGAGGAGCCCACGTTGACTTACGCCGCAGTGGCCCGACGGCCACCGCCTCCTCCTCGCACCTATGTCGCGCCGCCCCGACGTCAGTCTCCTGCGCCGCAACACGACAGACGCCACGACGACCCGGTGCAGTACGCCCGCCCGGAGCCTCGCGCACCCCGGAAAACCGACGTGTGGCGAACGCCCGACCGACGCCCTCTGTGCTTCCATTGCGGGGAAGCAGACCACACCTACCGCCGATGCCCATACCGACGACTTGGGCTGCGCGGGTTCCACCCGAACGACCCGCGCCCCCGTTATGGTGAACGACCTCGGGAGATCGACGAGTACTTGCGACGACCTCAGTCCCCCGAGCCTGCGTCCCGCCGAGAGTTCCGGTCGCCGTCGCCGCGACGTCCAGCTTCGCCGATGCACCGACCCCGACGTGAAAGCCTGTCGCCCCTCGCTCCTCGCCGGGGAAACTAGGCGCGGCAACCCCTGGAGGTGGAGTTGCCGAAGACGACCGACGCCAAGATCCTCCACGAACGTCGGAGGGCCCCCACTCGAACGCCACCAGAGACCGAAATGACTCTCCTGCAACGGTGTCCAACAACCTAAACGTTGTTATCGACGGCCTCGACGCATCGGCACTCGTGGACACCGGAGCAGACTACTCAGTCTTAAGTGGGAGGCTCTCTCGCCGCCTTCGAAAAGTGACAACGCCGTGGGAAGGCCCTCAAATACGAACCGCCGGTGGGCACCTCATCACACCTGTCGGGAGATGCACTGCTCGCGTCGAGATCCACGGTGAGGCGTGCCCTGTGAAGTTCGTCGTTCTGCAAAATTGTTCGAGGGACGTTATCCTCGGAATGGACTTTCTTTGCGAGTATGGCGCCGTCATCGACCTCGGAGCAAACCGGCTGACGCTACGAAAACCTGCTCCACCACGGGAGGAACCCAAAGCGACGTCATCCGCGGTCCGAGTCCTCGCAGACCACGTGAACTTACCGCCGCGGTCGAGTGTTTTCGTACCCGTCGGGATCGATGAGGCTTTCTGCGGCGACGTTCTGCTCGAGGGAAGCCTCCAGCTGCTTCTTGGAAGAGGGATCGGCGTCGCAAGAGGCATCGCGGAGCTCCAAGACGGACACACTGTTGCACTCGTAACAAACTTCCGACAGGAGGCTCAGCACCTTACGAAAGGCACCGCCGTGGGTCACGCCGAGGAACTCGCGGACCCAGCCGCTATCGCCGGAATAGCAGAGGACCTCTCTTCGTGGCCACACAAGACAACGCCGCATTCGCATTTCGACATCGATCCAACCCTGCCTGCCCCACAACGACGGCAACTCAGTGACCTTCTCGCCGAGTTCAGTGAGTGCTTCTCCACGTCGTCAAAGGTTCGGCAAACGACGGTTGCGAAACATCGAATTATAACTGATGACGACGCGCTTCCTGTCCATCGTTCGCCGTATCGTGTATCTGTGAAAGAGAGAGAAGTCATCCAGAAACAGGTCCAAGAAATGCTCGACGACGACATCGTCCAGCCCTCAAAGAGTCCGTGGGCTTCACCGGTAGTCCTGGTGAAAAAGAAAGATGGGACTCTTCGGTTCTGCGTGGATTATCGTCGACTAAACGCCGCAACGAAAAAGGACGTCTACCCGCTGCCACGCATCGACGACACTCTGGACCGGCTGCGCCATGCCCGATACTTTTCGTCGATGGACCTGAAGAGTGGGTACTGGCAGATCGAGGTCGACGAACGGGATCGTGAGAAGACTGCCTTCGTCACGCCGGACGGACTGTACGAATTTAAAGTGATGCCGTTCGGACTGTGCACAGCACCGGCGACGTTCCAGCGCGTAATGGACACCGTTCTTTTCGGCTTGAAATGGCAAAGCTGCCTCGTCTATCTCGACGACGTCGTGGTATTCGCAAGCGACTTCGACGAGCACCTGAGACGTTTGCGAGCCGTGCTACAGGCTATCCAGAATGCTGGACTGACACTAAAGCCGTCAAAATGTCGGTTCGCTTACGGCGAGCTCAAATTCCTGGGCCATGTCGTGAGTGCTCAGGGTGTAAGCACTGATCCTGCCAGGACATCCGCTGTTGCCGAATTTCCGAAGCCATCAGACAAGAAAGCCGTAGAAAGATTTCTTGGACTGTGCGCTTACTACAGCCGTTTCGTTCGCGATTTTGCCAAGATATCTGCACCGCTCACGCATCTGACGAAGGACGACGTGAACTTCCAGTGGGGGAGGAGCAAGAACAAGCGTTCAACGAACTGAAGGAAAGACTCCAGTCGCCCCCTATCCTCGGACACTTCGATCCATCAGCGGAAACGGAAGTTCACACGGACGCCAGCAACGCCGGACTCGGCGCGGTACTCGTCCAAAGACAAGACGGAGCAGAGAGGGTGATCGCTTACGCAAGCCGGGCACTGTCCAAGGCAGAGAAAAATTACTCGACGACCGACAAGGAATGTCTCGCTGTCATCTGGGCGTTAACCAAGTTCCGCCCGTACCTGTACGGGATCCCGTTTCGCGTTGTCACGGACCACCACGCTCTCTGTTGGCTCGCCAACCTCAAGGACCCGTCAGGACGCCTCGCTCGCTGGAGTCTGCGACTGCAAGAATTCGACGTGACCATTGTGCATAAGTCTGGCCGCAAGCATAACGACGCCGACTGTTTCTCTAGGGCCCCAGTCGAATCTCCTCCCGAAAGCACTGACGACGACGATGACGCCCGTTTTCTCGGCGCAGTGACAGATGCCGACATGGGAGCACTTCAACGAGACGACCCGGAACTTCGCGCCGTGATCGAACACCTCGAAGGCCAAGGAAGTTCAGTTCCGCGAGTCTTGGCCCGAGACTTGTCAAGCTTCGTTCTGCGGCGAGGCGTGCTCTTCAAGAAGAACTTCGGAACGAGCAACCCTGCCTGGCTGCTGGTTGTTCCGGCCAGCCTGCGAGAAGAAATCTTTCAAGCATGCCACGACGACCCGACGGCTGGACACCTTGGCTACAGCCGGACGCTCGCCTGGATGCGTGACAAGTACTACTGGCCGAGACTCCCGAAAACAGTCCATCTGTACACAAGGTCGTGCCATGAGTGCCAACGACGTAAGAGGCCTCCGAACGAAGCCAGCAGGACTCCTGCAGCCGATACCTACCCCGACTAGGCCTTTCCAGCAGGTCGGAATGGATTTACTTGGGCCGTTCCCAACATCGACGCAAGGAAATCGGTGGATTATCGTCGCGACCGATTATCTTACACGATACGCCGAGACAAAAGCCCTGCCATCGGGAACAGCGGTGGAAGTCGCCAAGTTTTTTGTCGAGTCCATCCTCCTTCGACACGGCGCACCTGAAGTGCTGATCACAGATCGAGGGTCATCTTTCCTGGCACAGCTGACCCAAGAGGTACTTCGGCTCAGTCACACCAGCCATTCGACGAACCACCGCTTATCACCCGCAGACCAACGGGCTAACAGAGCGGCTCAACAAGACCATCGCCGACATGATCTTCATGTACGTCGACGTTGAGCACAAAACGTGGGACGAGGTGTTGCCGTACGTTACGTTTGCGTACAACACAGCGGTTCAAGAAACCACGGGAGTGACGCCATTTCAACTGGTACACGGTCGGGCGGTTACCATGGTGCTCGACGCCATGCTGCCTCACGTGCCGGCCGACGATGGCAACGACGACGCTCAACTGATCTCTCAACGCGCGGAGGAAGCTCGTCAACTGGCAAGAATCAAGATTCAAGAGCAACAGCGAGTCGACGCACGCCGGTATAACCTTCGTCGCAGGGACGTCCACTTCCAACCCGGGGACCGGGTATGGGTGTGGACACCGATACGGCGCCGCGGTCTCAGCGAGAAGCTTCTCAAGCGCTATTTCGGACCCTACAAAATCATCCGACGCCTCGGCGATCTGAACTACGAAGTTCTACCCGACGGAACGCGCCCATCTGCAAGACGCCACACTCTATGAAAAAAAGGAGGAGAAAGGTAGCAACGGCGACTGTTCCTCCTTGTTGTGGTCAAGTTGCCCAGAGAAGGGAGGAACGGAAGTTTGGATGAAAGGAGGAGGTCCAGTTTCTCCCTGTTCAGTTGGCGCAGGGGTAGAACATCGCACTACTGACCAAGTGGTCGAAGGTTCGATCCCTGGAAGGAGCGGTGTTTTTCGTTGTTCTTTCGTGAAGTTTTTTTAATTTTTTTTTATTTACAGAAAAAAGGCATAAACAGCTCAGACCGATGGAAGGAAAATTAAAGTCCTTATTATCCACCGACGCCAAGGAAAACTATACAAATATCATTGCTGCAAGCTTCATCAGCGCGCTGTTTGATAAACAAGATTTGGGCACCCAGGTTGGATCTAAGCCGTTTACGCAGGGGCCAAGACGACGAGGTCGGTCCTTCGGTCGTTTCTTTTGCCGCGGCGTTTTTGACATTCACAAAGAAAGAAGTTTAAACACATCCGTCATAAACCGCTAAGCTTCGAAACGTTGCCGACACTGCTACGTACACTGGGCGGCTGCGATCAGCTGCGATAGCGGCGGGCTTCGGGCCTCGGCCTCTGCGGCCACATTTCGCAACTCGGCTGCCTCGGCCGCCTCGACTGCCGGGCCCTGACCCTGCACTCTAAGAAAAAATGGAGGTAAAAGGTAGACACGGCGCGTCTTCCTCCCTTCTACTGACGCGCCCCAAGCGGACTCGAGAAGAAGGGAGGCATCTTCTTCGGTTTCGTTTTTCGAGCACGTCGCGCACGTTGTTAAATAAATGTTGTTGAGTTGATTGAGCTTCAGCGGAAGCGAAGGCCGCCGTTAATTCCGTCTTCTAGTCCAAACGTGCAGAACATTTCGGTTGCATTGATGTTTTTATCACTAATTTTTTAAAACGAACAAATGAAGCCGCTAGAAACAGCGAAGTTCCAGAGCAGTGTCAGCAGCGCTACGTACACTGGGTAAGATGGCCGTCTCTGGATTATGGTGTACTCACCATATCTGGATTGCGGCACGTACGCGGAAATACAGTAGCGGAACCACGCGGAACTGTATCGACGTTTTCGACGCTATGGAAATCGCAGGAACTGTGTCCAAGGCAGGCAGGTTTTCCTGCCGGCTGCCTTGGTGCCTTCCGTGCTGAGTTCGGTTCTGTTTTCCCGTGCCGAGTGCCAACCGGCGTTCAACGTGGTTCTGTATTTCTGCGTGTCAGCAACATAGCAGCAACATCGTGATAGCAGTGTTGTGCGTAGTGAACAGAAGACTGGAATTATCGCCGATGTGAGCGTGTATTCGCGTATCAGTGGTGTAACAACAAGATGAGATGACGTAAACTGTCGGGCATTGATGCCGCTGGTCGGGCCGTGATCGGAGGGGGCAGGGTGTCGCAGGTTGACATTCCGCTTTACATTAAAGAGGTTAAGACCACTTGAGAAATTAGGTGCAGTCGATCGACGTGCGGATAATCATGTTGGAACGCTGGTCTGAACGGTAAGCTCCTATCGTACAGTGGCCAATGTGACTGTCGGTCCCCGAGAGCGATTGCGCTCTGGTGAAAAGACTGAACAGAACGAAATAATGACGGAAAGTACTATATTTACAATGAAATTTTAGCATAAAAAAGGCAAAATCGAAAAAAAAGCTATCCTTTATTTTGATGTTTAAATATACTACGGTTCCTGGAGAAACTGCCCTCCAAGTGGCGCGCTGGGATGAGCCCTAGACATTTTCGAGCTCGCCACGGGGTAGCTATGTACACTTAACACCTGCCGCAAGTCGCGGCTTTGACTGCATTCAAGTTGATCGAAAAGCGATCTCTCTGCCCGTGAAGCATCACTTCCAGCTGAGTGAATATCCGCTCTACACAGATTAATTCAAGACGGCAATTGCAGCCGTGCGCGAACAGCACAAATAGAAAAACAAAAACTACAATAGAAATACTGGCTAGGAAGTGCCGTGCGGGTAACAAACCCAGGCTTGGAACCGCATTGGAACGGCTCGATTCATTGGCTTTCAAATAATTACTGCATGATCGAGCGTTTTCTTTTTAGGAAGAGATTCATCCCCTGAGCCATTAAAAATACTCTCAGATGTATGACATTGCTGGAAAAAAATCAACATGCTGGGAATATTTTTTATTGCTTAGGGAGTCACCGAAAAATTCCGTACGTTCAAAACGACCAGTATAAAAGACGGAAACGCAGAGCTCGGGAGTAGTGTTCGGCTTAGTGTGCTGTTGTAGTGCTGTTTGTATTCTGTTGTATTGATGTTTGTATGTATATGTATGCGCTCTATGTATGTTCAGCTCATTCTTGTATCGTAGAACGCGTAATGTGTCTACCTGTGTGAAATAGAGGGTCCCAAAGCGCAATGGTAGCGTCAGAAAATAAAATATTTTTGTAGAACATGAGTTGGGCGGTAACTAGCGCCACCTAGCCTAGCTACTTGCGATCAATCTGCTTGACCCTGCCATCTGGTGGCAAGCGATTTAACCTCCTTTTACGCTACGCGGCTACGCCATAATTTCGTGTTACCGTGCTGAAACGAGCCAAGAGGCTGCTTCGGATTTGCTTTTTTGAGAGCGGCTTTTGGTTTTGCGGGCGAATGGTTTACCACTCCTTCGTGATGTGCGGTTGACGCAACGGTTGACGAAGGAATTGTGGCTCGAGGAATAGCAAAGGTAAGACAAAGTGCGCGAACTGGGTGCCGGTTGTCTCCGTTTAACATCGCAGTGCTGACGATGAGACGACTGAGTGACTGCATGTTTTCGAAACGTAAGTTTCTTTACCTGCAGGGGAAGCCGGCTTCGGAAATAAATACAGTTCGCGGAAAGCTCGTGTTACGTTTTTATTTGCTGCTCCTCTCGCTCCGTACAATAGACTTCGTGTTCTCGTTAAGCCTTATTGAGCTCGATTTGCTCGATTCGTGGCCGCCATATTGAGATGCAGGCGACGGAGGAACTTTTGCTCCCCTGCTTTAGGGACGAAAGTTTCTCCCTTTCCGTAGGAACATATGTATCAAGAGCGTTCCTCCCTTTAGGGAGGACTATACTGACCCTTTTTTCTAAGAGTGCAACCACGACCCGAGGGGTGCACGTTGTCCGGCTCAAGCCGTATTACGAACGATATAACTTTGGACTCTCGTCAAAGAGTGAACTGCGAACTGTGAACTGTGGCTCGCGACTCTGCTATCCTTTAGTTGTGTATATGTGTTTTACCTTTGTGCTGCATGGGGACGATGCACTTTTTTAAAGGGGGAATAATGCCGCGAGCGCAGCTGACTAAGTAGGCAGCGCGCTCGTCGCCTAACGATTATCGCGCGTGCCTTCCACGCAGAAAGCCAGGGTTCGATTCCTGGCCGCGGGCACGCATTTTTGTTGACTCTAATGTAATGTTCTGGTAAATTCGAGAACCGTGTTGCTGATTCGAGTTTAGAAAGTTCTACACGCCGAACCTTCTACGCCGATTATTCCAGAAGCCCACGCGTGTACATAAGGGGATCCGCGTGGCGAGCCGCAGTCAGTTTCGCTTCAGCGTTCGAACCTGCTGCTTCGCCGCCTTCGACGCCCGCGACGCTCTGTTGTTAACTTTCTTTTTCTTTTATTTTTGCGCACAAGTTCGCCCCATTAAAAGTTCAGTTTACTCAGTCATTCGCCGCCTCATCACTTGTCATTCGTGACAATATGATGGCAACGTAACTGAGCTAAAAGCCATATATTCAGTATATATGTACCGAAAGTTTTAGGACAAGCATTTTCGTCTACCTTTTATAGAAATACTGAGCGGCATTCACGACGCTTGTTTTCCTCACCAACATTGTTTACATTCAGCATCGTGATGCAGGCGAATTATCATGCGGAAAAGAGTAATCAAAATTGCTCACTCTAATGTATACGCACCTTTGTACTCAGATTGAATCTGGCCTCATATAGCGTGTTGCCAAGTGAACGTTTTAGGCATAGCTTGGCTGTTGAGGCTTGTTCTTTAGAAGATGCCGGTTAATTCAATTTGCAAATAAGCATCACCCTTGCTAATTGGTGATATTTTGTTGTAACAAAGTAGTATTTAGTAGTTTACTCAACATTGCAGCTACTTAATTGGTTACTTTCTGACCATCTGCGTGCGTAATTTTCATAGTTCCGCCACACGCCCCTGTGCAGTTTGTTTTTGTCCAACCCACAAATACATACTATTGTTGTTCATCAGATAAAAAGAGACAATAACATATTCCTATATGTTGCCCGTTCGTGTGTATGTTTATACGGCCTCAAGTTAGTCAGACTCCATGTGTGTCTGGTGTCTCAGCTGTACATGAGCAATTTAACCAGTGCAATACAACCACTAGCCTGGGGTCTTTAACGTGCACCACGCAGTAGGACACACGACCACACGTTGGTACGATGCTTATCCAGATCGAAACGGGCAGGGGTGGGGATTGAGCCCAGGACCGTGGGTTCTGCAGCGCGAGCTTTCGCTCCACTTGCTCAGAGCTCGTGTGCTCTAGCCCACTCGGCCACCGATCTCCTCATACTTTGTTTCAGTTCCAGACGCAGCCTATGCGAAAAGCGCGAGCAGATGGCCCTGAAGAGTGCTTGCACTGTATGAGCGCGCGTGCTTTGTACGGACACTGAAAGCCAGGAGCTTGCACTTTACCATCGTCGGCGTCTGAACTTTTGCTGATGTGATGTATAGTTCTATATGTTTGAGAAGTTAAATATGTGTCAGGATCACGTAGTTATTTAGATCGTGCCCAAAATCAGAAATTTGTTTAAGGCTAATCCAAATCGCTTAGACGTGGTTATCGATGATAGAAACCTCGGAAATGTTTTGCACAGCATATTTGAGATAATTTGGGGTTGCATTTACTTATGATGTATAACATTAAGGTGATCAGCCCTTTATTTATGTTGTCAAATCTTCAGTCAGTACTTTAGTAAATTGTATTATCGTCAGTAAAATTGACTGCATGAAGTTCACGTAACCGCTTCAGACCGACACCAGAGGACGACACTCGAAAATACGCCAGCTGTTGAGTGTGTGGAAACGTTCTTTTTTTGCTCGCTATTTGGCAGTGTGAAACACCGGGTCGCGGGGCATGTCAAAAACGACTGTAGGCTCCCATAACAGATTCTAACGCAAATAGACGAAATGTACAGAAATAGCAATAATAAAAGGCATTCTTCCTACTAATCCCATACACAACGCCTTACTGCAAAATGAAATACATAGGGATGCATACAATTATATTCCTAATTACACATAAATAGCAAAAAGGACAGACAATAGATTTCTAATATACCATATTTTCTGTCCGCAGCCGGCGCATAATCTGCATAAGCAAATTTGGGGTAAAAAATAAAAGTTTTTGCTTAGATAGTCCGCACCCGGTGCATAATTCGCACGTCGTGCATAGTCCGAAACTTAGTGCCCCGACCGAACATAAAAATTATCATACAGAGCACACCTTGACAAATGCCTACTGTATTAGCCCACAAACAAGCTTGTATCATACATAAATTCAACATACTATACTCCGTTATTCATAAAATCTTTCACGACTTGTCACCAGTGAACAATGTAGAAAAACAAATCCTTGTACAGTCGGCACCTGTAGATAGTCCGCATGGGGTAAAATTTCAACTTTTAAACATGTATAGTCCGCGGAATATAGTCCGGAAAATACGGTAAATCACATTTAGACATTGGCTTCCACTAGCTCGAAACTTGGCAAAATACTGCCTCGGGAGGCTAATGTTATATTCGGTTTAACGTGCACTTTGTTTTAGAGCGAAACTCTTAGGATCCCGTCTCCGGGTTAAGCGGCGTCGGCGTCAGCGTCAACGTCGGCGTAATCTCGCCTACTTTAGCGGGAAAAGTGACGTCACGTGACCTCAGCACCAATTCAATACCCCGCTAAATTTAGCGGGAAATTCAGTTTCTCCACTAGATTTTTCGGACAAATTCAATTTCTTCTCTACGTTCAGGAAAAAGATTGACGTCACGTGAACTTAACACCATTTCTAATTCCCGCTAAATTTATTAGGGAATTGAATCGGTGTTGAGGTCACGTGACGTCAATTTTTCCGCTATATCTAGAGGAGAAACTGAATTTGTTCATACGTGACTTGACACCAAGTCATGTGACGTCATTTTCCCCGCTAAATTTAGCGGTGAAACTGAATTGGAGGAGGAGGGGAGATGAGGGGATGGAGGAAGAGGAGGAGGAGAGGAGGAGGAAAAGGGGGAAAGACCCTCCCCTCCTCCTCCTCAAGAGCTGCGCTCTAATTTCGCATTACAGAGATTTGTAAACTTCTTACATTTTTCGGCTTTTTCGGCTCACTTTACAACTCTGTGCTTTATCAGTCATGGGCGCTCTAACAATTTAAGAGGCTGCCGCATATCGCTTTTCACCAGAAAACAGAACTGTTTAACATAGCTTGCACGTGACGTCATGTTGTCACTGCAATTTGTCCTTGCTGAAGAAATCAAATCCCGTGGTACAAAATGCATGATGCAGAAGGTTCGCGCTCAGTGAGAGCCATGTATTCCAGGGACACAAATTATTCTTGCTTGGTGCAGCTTCGCGAAAAAGGGCGCGAGCGTCTGGCACAACGAACACGCGCTTTCTGGCAAGAGTGTTTTTCCAAACAAAGTAGTTTCCGGGATTACGCTATCTGGTCTTAGCCGAAGATGCGGAGCTGTGGAATCTTCACAACACAGTTTGTTTTTAAACCCCCCCCCCCCCTTTTCTTGCTTCGATGCTCCTCCATAAATTACTTTTTGTTCCTGAGGGACTCCCTCCTCTGTTTGGGGTTGTTAATTCGACAATTCTATGTGTGTCACTTGTTAACAGTAGTCCTGCATTTCTTTTTTTCCACCCAAAAACTGTGTAGTTTAAGCAAAATATGGAGGTAGTCAAGGCTTGAGGGATAACTGGAGAACGACACTCATGTGAGACTAAAGCAAGTTGCTTATACGTCATACAAAGGACAGTCTGCAAACAAATTCGAACGCAAGTCACCACGAGATCCGTGCTTGGAATGCCGGATGGCAACGAGTTCAAGAAGAAACTTGGCACTCGGCATTCGAACCACGGTTATCGCGATGAATTATGTTTGCAAACTGTTTTTTGTATGATGTATAAGCAGTGTGACCGCGGCATTAGATCGGCTGCCAACGTTCGGCTCTCCCTCTGAGTCCACTGGGATCTTTCTTTTCATGTATCCTTCCCGTACACACTTGTAGTTCTATTTATCGTCGAATTGATAAGTCACATTTAGTCCTTTAAATGCTTCTATCTTCGGGGACAACTTTCTGAGACTGTTCAGCAAAAACAAAAACATGTTTGGGTGCCTCAATGATGTTTACAAGTAGTAGTGCAACAATTTTTGAACTTTCAGTGAATACTGCTCGGAGCTAATCCCTGACGTTGATAACTTGCAAAAACACCCATTAGTTTTCCTCTTCGCTCATGGCAGACGCAGGAAAAATAAAGGAAAGAAACTGCTTTCTCCTCCTCAACTCGCCATTAGAACAAACGGCCACGCGAACTGACGCTAGTTATGTACCGTCAGTGTTCATCATAGCCATGCGCTGGGGTTGGAAAAGAGGAAAGCATGGGTCGAGCTTCGGAGATTGTTAGAGTTCGGCTTTTCTCATCTTTGATTGAACACGAGTCATTACCCGAATGTTTGGCAAAGCCCACTGCCATGACCCCGACCACTCAACTCGGGCGCATGACAATTGAGTACGTCATGGTGTCACGTGACTCTTGGTGAGAATTCGTGATATCATCCCTATTGAAAATTTTATCAAGATACGTAATTTGGGACACTGACTGCCAGTCAGCAGCCCTGGTGGAACGTGCCCTGATGGTCCATCAGATGACGTCTGACTGCCACTGCCAAGGGAATTTCATCAACAAGGGCAGCATTTATATAAGAGTAAAGCTATACGCACTCCGGAGTGCATTTCGGATGAAATGGCTATACGCACTCATAAATATCGCAAAATGCCTCGACAAAACAAAATGTTCGAGAAAAAAAAAAGAAAAAAAAAGCAGGTCCACCGCGGATTGAACCCGCGTCCACTTGCGTACCAAGCGGACACCTTAACCCCTATGCTATGCCATCGCATAGAAATCTCGATTTGACCATTCGTTTTATACGAGTTTAGCGGAGTGCGTATAGCTATTTCCGTCCAAAGTGCAGTTCAGAGTGCGTATAGCTTTACTATTTATATAAAGCTCCAATTTCGAGGTGGCAATCTTGGATGGCTATGAAACGGTTCACAAGCCGAGGTAGCCATCTTGCATGGCTGTGAAACGGTTCACAAGTCCTTAAAATGAATGTAATTCATGACATCAAAAATCAGGAAAAGTGCGTACCCGTGCTTTGAATTTTTTTTCCCTTTTGAAATTTGCGTTTTTCAGGCAAAAGGGAAATTCGTTTACAAACGGGACCACATGCACCGTAAGCATGTTTCAAAGAAACGCCCTCGATATCTGAACCTTTCGGGACGACCGTATACACTTTAATTCACAAAACCTATGCGACTCCGTTGAAGCTAGAGAGCAAGCATGCATGCTACGACAGACAGCCCTGGCTTCCACGGACGAACGCGAGCAGCAGACATATCTGAACTACGCTCGCGGATGCTTTTTGTCGGCACTCTTCATGAAACAATAATAATGAGGTGCGACACAGCGGTAAGGCCAATAGCCCATGCCAGATAGAAAGGTATAAACTTTCTAGCCCAAACCTCTCGGACCGAGTCAGGAGCATTTTAGTATTGCAGCGCGAGATTCCGACAATGAGCGCATCGCTCTAAAAAATGCTTCGGCTGCATATGCAGTTAAGCCTTCAGCATGTTATGCAAAGCACTCGTACATCAATTGCCGTACTTCAGTTCTACTCACCTGCCATGTAGAGTACTTTCGCGTCGTAAAACGATCCTTTTGTTCGCGCGTCTCCGGCCCAGTACACCTTGTCGTCTTCAACTACACCGCTAAAGTCCCTTACATCGTCGGAACTCACGACAGGCTGGGTCTTGTCGAGTAGAAATCCTACTAAAACATAAGACATTGTAGAGCCCGGGCAGGATCGACAGGTTGGAGCAAGCGGGCAAACAAAACGAGTCTAGAGCGATCGTTCATGGAAGCTCGGCGAAGCCTCCATGGGCATAGCGAAAGTGGCGTGTTCGGCGTTTCGGCGGGCTTCTGATCAGGGTTGTCGGTCGGTTGCGTGTCATATCTCTAACATCCGCGGTTTTATGGGCTCACGTCTCGACATCGTTTTCTCGTGCATAGGTTATTTTTTTTTCATTTTCATAGATTTTACGAAATAGTGGTATCCGAACGAACTTTACGTCCTTTGACCGTACATCTGTCTGCACGTCAAAGCTTTTTCACGTACAGTCAGAGACAATCGATGTACAATCAGAATCGCCACCAAGAAATCTTGACGGCATTTCGCGGCGGCCGACTGCCACCAGGAAACCATCAGAAAGCCGACAAGCGGAGTCTGACTGGAGTTTGACTGTCGGTCAGAGTAACTTGTTGGCCAATCAGACATGCTTGACGTACAGTCAGGCACAGTCAGCGGTCCACTAGAAAACATTGACTGCCAAACAGGGCTACATTGATGGATTTTTCCTTCGGGATATGACGTCACGGTGTCAATAACGCTAATAAATCTATTGACGTTCTCAATTTAGGTTGACTTGACGCAGAGATTCACGTGACTAAGTCACGGGGCTACGTGACGTGATATTACTTAACGCCAAGACGTCACGTGACCACGTGACACACGAATATTCATGGTGTTAATAAAAACCGCCAGGAAGATCCAGTTTCTCATACATTGCAATGTGGTATACGACAATTTTACCAGTACATAGAAATACAGATGCCGATTTCTATTTCTCAAGTATTCATTTTGTAATACAAAAAAATTACCGTGAACCGTTTTGAACCGGTTACCGTTATATTTTTTCCGGTTCAGATCCGGCTCAGTTTCAAAAAGGCGGCGAAATTTCGGTTCGGTTCAGTTCCGGTTTGGCTAAAAATAATGGTTCGGTTCCGGTTCGGTTCCAGTTCGACACTCTGATAGCAACCTCTGGTCGTAAGCCGGCGCAAGTGGCTGCAGTCGCAGTCAAACGAAAATGTGTGAACCAGCCTTCAATCGCTCCCAACCTCGCAAACAAAATAAAACAAACAAAAAAAAACGAAAAAAATTGGAGTGGAGCGATCACTGGCATTTATCCGGTGGAAATGCGTGAGTGCAAGTTCTTCCTCACCTCCTTCGTGTCACGTAACATGAAATCATGTAATCCTACGTGATAACGTGACACGAAAACGTCATCTCATGTGAGCACGTGATACGAAAGGACGTCATCTTACGTGATCACGTGACACAAACACGTCATCTTACGTGATCTCGTTACGCGAAATGACGTCATCTTACGTGATCACGTGACAAGTCACCTTATGCGTCACTCTGGTTATGTAATCTTACGTGATCGCGTGACACGTCATCTTGTGAGCCAATCTTATGCGTCACCCCAATTATGTAATCTTATGTGATGACGTAACACGTTATCTTGTGAGTCAACCTCTCCCCACAGCAGCGCGCTTCTCAGGCCCATGCAGTGCTGTAGTCGAAAGCAAGCTCCATATAGCAAGCGAAAGCTTCTGAAGCCCCAGATTGAGAATACTCGTAAGCGACCGTTTGTGGAAGCTTCGCACATTGAGGTTTTTGGTGAGATCGAGCCATCGTGTTCCATTACCTATCGTTGAAGTTATCGTTCAATGAAGCCCTAATAAAATATGAATGTAGTTGGTATAGACATCAAGATCTAATTACAAATGCGGTTTGACTTCGTTTAATTCACGTGTAAATACAAGTGTAGCAATAAATGAGTTATTTGTGCATACATGTTTAAAAAAGTGTTTGTTATTCGACATAGGCCGTTGGGAGAAGGATGTGTTCAGATTTTTCTTCATGAGCGCAAATACACCTGACGCAATAAATAGTGACGATTTGTTCGTCCCAGTAGCGAGCAGGTGATTTCTTGCTAAAAAAAAATAATGCCATTTCACAAACCAAGTTCTGTGACTCATCCTTTTTCAATGTCTGGCCACTATTTCGGAAACCTTTTCGTCCAAACGAGTATACTTCTGTTTGTTCTTGCTAGCTTAGGAGGGGTCACAGAGTTTACCTTTTGTCTTCCTTCAGGACAGACGTACAAAGTTATGCCGCAAACGCATATGTGGAACAGATGCGTTTGCATCTGTTCCACAGATGCAAACGCATCTGCTACCGTACCGCCAACAGAGCTATCGCTCTTCTGTTGGCGGTACAGTAGCAGACGACACAACGTAGCTCCGTAGTCTATCGAGGGCATGGCTTTTTGCCCTCGCCCACGCAGCTCCGTGGGCAAGTGCAGGGGCGTGGGCGTGCTGCCGCGGCCCGTAGCGCGACCGTTCAGGGCTAGGGAAATGGTCTGGAAGAACCGAGAAATGGTATCTTGTATATAATAATCACATGTCGTTAGTATATTCTACTTGCTAAGCCAAATAAATATTTGCAGCTTGTGGGTATATGTTTGCGTGACGATTTACCGTTCGCACCCCTGACGGATGTTAGCGAATCCTTTATGTTCGTGGCCCGCAGTTATCGGTACCCCCTTGGAGTGACTTCACCATATTTTTTCTTGCTTTTTTGCTTGCAGGGCATTGTAAAATTCACAAACAAGCGAGGGAAACAATCTTATTGAGTACGCGTGATTTTGAGCTTCGCAGCTCTAGAGATGCACGATAAATGTTGTCCAGCTTGGGGAGAAACTAATCCTTTTTGTTGCAAGTTTGACTAGCCTATGCTGGCAGCTCGTTTCCTGTCTGTTTTGTCTATACTCCGTTTCACCGTAATTTGGCAAACCTCAAACGTTAGAGCTGCTGTGAGGGAAACACAGTCACGGAGCAAAGCACGTGACAGCTATTTTTAGGAGCTGTACCACGGCCGCTTGATTAGGACTCCCCTTGGGAGCGGCCTGCCGTATGCCTCACTCCGCCGGTGAGAGCGATAGTTCTACTTTACCCCGCAGAGCCAGCCGTGGCGCTCGTTATCAGCGAGAGAGGAGCATACCGCTCGGCCCGGCCCGGTGGGGCTATTTAGATTGTTTTTCGTGAAGCGGCAAGTCTCAATGCGGAGGGCAAGTTCGTCTGCTTTTTGCGCAGGGGGTAGCGGTGACGTCAGAACGCCGAGCCCTGATTGGCTGATCGCGACCCCCTATCTGAGCGTCGTCTGCTCCTTTGCAACGTCGTCTGCGTCTGTCTTACCTTTCCTTCGACTTTCGAAAGTGCAGAGGCCAGATTCACGAACGATCTTAAGCCAAAAATGTGCGTGAGACAAAACGTAAGAACAAATTCGTATTCACGAAACGAAATTATCGTAAGTTTTGCGCAGGTTACGACGGAATCCTACGACAGCTCCGAAGTTGTGTTACGCACTTCTTACGATCAAATCAGCATGGCCGACAGCGTCGCTCAGTTACTTGGTCGCGACGACCAACGGACGTTTCTTTTTGTGCGTGCTCTTCTCACGCGTCCCGACTACAAGCAACAAGAAAAAAAAGTAAAAAGTACTTGAAAGAAACCACGACGAACAAGAACGCTGGATCCACAAACACCCGGGAAATGCTCCAACGGCCACGATTCCACCGACCCCGACCAAGAGAGCTCGGCAGATACTCCTAGCAGGCACTCCGACTCGGCGCAGCGGTGCTCCGACGGTCCTTGGCCAAGACCGTCTGCCCACGACCGGCTGGCGTGCTGAATGGAATATGCGCGAGCGACCCTTGTGAACCCTTCCCGTATTATACTTTGATCGCTGACCTCAATTTTAGATTAAGAGGTCAATCTCTTCCTCTTGTCATCTCCTTGTTTTCCGAGGCAGCGGTGACTCTCGCCGGTGAAAAAGCGGTGAATCTCCGACAGACGCAGGAAAGGTAAAGCAGCCATCGCTTTGACTAGCAGACGTAAAGCAGACGACGTTAACTGCGCCAACCCGCCGACGCCGTTAAAGAGTGAGGAGTCTCGCCGCACACGAAAGGATGGAAAAAGTATTTGGGAGGGAACTTGCGGACACTAACCACCCTCACTCTCGGTTCTTAGCAAACAAACCTCGGCGCCTTGGGACACCTCGCCAGTGAGTCCTTTGACTTATCTTTTTGATGCGCGTCTGCTAGTTGTTAGACAAAAACAACGTACCGCTCGAGTTATTTCGTCTGCCCTCTCTGAAAGGCGAAGTCGAGCTCGATCGTAAAGGCCTGCGCTTCCGAAAGTCGCAGGAAAGGTAAGACAGACGCAGACGACGTTGCGAGCAGACGACGTTGCAAAGGAGCAGACGACGCTCAAATAGGGGGTCGCGATCAGCCAATCAAGGCTCGGCGTTCTGACGTCACCGCTACCTCCTTTCTCATGCGCAGAAGACGGAAATGAGCCCACTTGCGACGCGTATTGAAACGAGTGCCAGATTGCATGAATTATGTGACAAATCTGTGTAGAATAAAAGCATACGATTCATACTGCGAGGAGCTCACTCAGCTGCAGGCTGCGCGTTAGAGCCGCATCCAGCTGGCAGTATGAGCGAATTGTCGTTTTTGTTCCCATAAGTGGTGCCCCGTTTCTATTACTACTGTAATACAAGAGTTATAGTTGGATATAGCTGGGCCGTATAATTTCCGGTTTTAACCGACGCTCCAGCACGCTCGAGCTGAGCCTTTTTTATCTGTGAAGGACAATAAGAAACGGATTCCTCGTGCATAACTTCAGCAATATAAACCTAATTGTTCGCAAACAGATCAAGGGAGTCATATAGTTCCCAAGCGGAGTACCTTTCGGGAACGAGGCTTCCGCGAACGCCTCAATATATTCTCTAGAGAGCTGTTTAGGTCACCAGCCCAGTTTGCCAAAAGAAGTCTCAGGAGCTTCCTGAGAAAGAGCTCGCAGAGCTCTTCGCTGTGGTACGGGTCGCTGCAGTTAGTACACCACATTAGCGGGCAGTCCATAAGGTTTGGAAGCACAGCACTTCAGAGGACCTTACAAATCCATCCACAACGACGAATCTCTGCCGACTGTAGAGCCCTCTCGACAAAGGTGCAGACGAGGTTCCCTCTCGACATGCCTCTCCTCTCATCCGTTGCCTGCCGCTTACCTTTTCACTTTTGGCGGCCGCGTCTCGTGGAGGTCTGCAGGGCTTTGTCACTATAGAGGAGGCTATAATTTTCCACATTCTCGCTTTCGCGAATTACTACCATGTCCCCGACACCTTAAACATTTATATTTCATGGTGCGTTTTAAGCATCTTAATAATTATTATTCGTACGCGGCTAATGAGAACACGGCTAGAACAGACAAGAGGACAGAAGAAGGAATCACCGAGATGATATCCGGGAACCTACGTCTACGTCAAAACCGAAACTATCTGACAGAGGGATGGCAACATTGATGATCAGGCGTACGGCCGCGACGTGACGTCATAAGGGTGCTGCGGTACGCGGCACTACAGGCGTTGTTAGATCAGCTCAGTTAGGGATCTGCTCATAGACGCTGCTTGCACGAGCAGTACCCCCTCTCACTGACCACGACTCGCCGCCTCTCGTCGTTCGACGCGCCACACGGCTGTTATGGTAATTGCAGTGTATTCTAATGAATACGTTCGTTTCGAAGCGTAGCGTCTAGATGGCGTTCCACCGTAATCTATGAGACACAGGGCTATGACAAGAAAATCTAGATGGCGGTTCAAAACGACGGGAGGCGGTCTGAAGTAAGTGAGAAGGGGGGGGGGGTACCCCATTTTGCTAGAGTTTTGCAACTGAGGTAATCACGTAACGTTGGGTAAAACTAATCAACCGCAGCTCCACTGCGACGTGACATCACAAGGGTGCTTCGCCAGTGTTGCATGACTAAAATCTAACCCGCTTACAGCCCGCTAAAGAGCAGCAGTTTGCTTTTTTAAAATCGGTTTTAGTGCAGTAAGCGGATTCACTTTGAGGTGATATTTCGGTTGTGATCATATTGCGTGGCACTAAAGCGATACTAGTCTTTTTTTTGGTTTCGTATTCGATCGCAGTTGCCTTTTAAGAGTGCAGTGACTATAACTGTTCCTGGTATTGATCGCGCGCGTCATCGTGAAAGTACTCTAATCAGTTTGTTTCTGCCTTTGGCTCATTGATCGGTGCTGATCAATGAGAGAGAGGTTTTCCCGAGTGTTTACTTGTCCAATATAGTAAACTTTCAAAAAATATAAAAAAAAACTGGACGTGGCTCATTGTAACTAGGCTTTCTGTACCGTTCTTGGCTCTTCAGCGTTCTTTTTGGCTGACACCGGAATCTCCTTCGCTATACAGCGATAGTAAAGAGTTTTCAGAGATCGTTCCAATGAGTCCGATAACGATACCCGCCACTCCGCCGTCGCCTTCGCGAATACATCGTACGGTAATCGGGTATCGTAATCGCGAGGATATCTCAGGTATCGGAACAATCTATTCAAACTCTCAAAAAAAGCCGCCCAAAACACACCAAATCCAGATTTGCTTGCGCCAGAATAATGGGTGGGTAGACGCGAAACTAGCTGCCTTTAGTCTCGACTTACTCTTCCTGTCAGAGCTCGGCTCTCGAGCGTCCCTGCCTAGCCGTCGTCTCCTGCATCTCTCAGAGTTTCTACTCCGTATATACAGCCAGCAATCGTTCTAAAATTAGTCGTTGGCGCATCGGAACGTGAGGGGGAGCACGCCCATAAGAGGACTTTTACGAAGAAAGAAAACACAGCCATACATCATATATATATATATATATATATATATATACAGGGTTTTCACGAAAGGTGGACAAATTCGATATTGCAAACACTACGTGTCGCAACAAAAAAAGGCTTGTGTCGTTTAGGACCTAGGCCAGGGGCCTATTCAGGAAAATTATTAAAGTCCGAGGTAATTATATTGTTAATTATTGTTTCGTAATTAACTTTTTTAATATTGTGTTTAACGGCATGGTTTCAATTAGAAAATTGCTCAGCATCATTAAAAAACACTAAATCAACAAACTGCAAAACGATAGAGGGCACGTGAAGCATTTTACGGCTTTCTGAAAAACCGTACAAATTTGATGGGTTTTAAGTTTTGGTTTGTTATCGGAGCGCATCTCAACCCCAACAGCACCACGCCCCTTGGAGAGAGAGTGCAATCAGCCTCTGCTACGTCGCGCGATGACAGCGCAGCAGAGGTTGGATGCACTATCTCTCCACGGGGCACGGTGCTGCCGGGACAAGTGGCGCTCCGATAGCATACCGAAACTTAAAAACCCGTCGAATTTGTGCGGTTTTTCAGAAAGCCGTAAAATGCTGCGCGTGCCTTCTATCGTTCTGCAGTTTGTTGATTTAGTGGTTTTCGGTGCCGCTGAGCAATTTTCTAATTGAAACCATGCCCTTAAGGACAATATTAAAAAAGTTAATTACGCAAAAAATATTTAACAATTTAATTATCTCGGACTTTAATAATTTTACTAAATAGGGCCCTGATCCAGGACCAAAGACACAAGCCTTTTTTGTTGCAAAGCGTAGTTTTCGCGATATCGAATTTGTCCACCTTTCGTGAAACACCCTGTATATATATACAGGGTGTTTTTTTTAAGCTTAACAGAATCTTTTTTTAAAACCATGAAAGTTAGATTAATGAGGTCTGCGCAGGTAAGTTATACGGCCAGGGGGACATAGTATAGGAGGCTAATCGTAACGATCAGTCGGCTAATTAGTTAAAATTTGTCAATCAACTTTTTAATTAATGAAAATAGACATATAGTTTCAATTAGAAACTTGCTCAGTGTCATCGAAAACCACTAAATCAGTAATTTTCAGAAAGACTTTGATCGCGTGAGAAGCCTAGTAGTGCACTAATGTTAGCAATCGTGGAGCACGTACAAAGCTAGCGGTTGCGATAAGGCGCCCGCGCAATTCTTCCGTTTCTTATCTAGCCCCAGCCCTGTACCTGCTCCACGAGCGGTAAATTAATGCACTACTACGCTTCTCACGCATTCAAAGTCTTTCTGAAAATTACTGATTTAGTGGTTTTCGATGACGCTGAGCAAGTTTCTAATTGGAACTATATGTCTAGTTTCATTATTTAAAAAGTTAATTAACGAATTGTAACTAATTAGCCGACTGATCGTTACGATTAGTCCCCTATACTATGTCCCCCTGGCCTTATAACTCTCCTGCGCAGACCGCATTAATCTAGCTCTCATGGTTTTTAAAAAAAATTCTGATAAGCTTAAAAAGAACACTTTGTATCTATCTATCTATATATATATATATATATTAGTAGCCGTTAAACGCTTGTTGTTTTCGTGCATTTGATTTCTTTTTTTCGAGCACCATTCTTTCTTTCTTGGCTATCAGAAATCCTTTGACACTGTTATAAACGATCATTTCTCATAGTACGCACATTTGATCTGGTAAATACTGGAACAACCTTCGCTCTAGTAAAATGCATTTCCTGGGTCACCTCAGAGATTTCGCCACCGTGCCATTGTCTTCTCTCGTCGCTAGGGAAGGCGCATATACCGGGTGATGACTAGGCAGCCAAGTGTACAAAAGCACGTGGGCGCGTTTGAGGGTCAACAAGCGCTCGAGGTCTTCAAGGAGCCGACGTACTTGCGTGCCGTGTAGCCTCGTACTCTTAACTTCTGGGTGGTGTGCCGTTCATTGTGAATTAGCTGCAGTGCGACGAGAAGCACCACAGCCGTGTTTCTTTTTTTCCCGCGCGAGCTCTCTTACGTAAACCTGTAGCTGTTATCTCATCGGACGCCTGTTGGCGAACCAATGATGGGAACCCCACCAGGTGTCACGCGCATCCTTAGAAATTTCTATATATTCGTTTCTGGCTGCTTGCATATGCAGATATCAGTCGACGCATGAGCTAGCTTTCATAACCCCCCCCCCCCCTCGTAAATTGATAAACGTCTACTTTTTACGTGTGCCCATCAACTGGGGCAGATGGTGGGATACGAGCATCGAGAGAGGCAAGACATTTCCATTGTTCCAAGAGAGGACAACGTGTTAGAGGGACATATATTATGCATCGTCTCTCTTCGTCCTCCTCTCCATTCGCTTTCGCAGCTGGAGGAAGCGACACCTCCTAGAGAGGAAGGCCGTAGTTCTGGATATTTGACATCACCTACGAGAGGCAAACGCGGACCGCGGTTTGAGCAGGATTGCCGCGTAGTGTTCGGCTCGAACTCGTGTTCTCACTTATTGAACGCGACCCCCAGTCGAACCCTTAACCTACACTAGTGTCAAAACAGTGTAGCATGTGGACGTCTTCCAGGTGACTCGGAAAATGTATCCCTGCCGCCTTGCTATCTATACTCGTTGCCACCGATCAACAAGAAGAAAGTTTCGCGCATCATTCATTCGCCACGCGAAGTTGTTCGTACAAAATTCGGTTGTTGACGGAAGAAACGATGCTTTTGGCGCTTGAAACATGTATGTCTCGATAAAATACCATAAAGCTAATCCATGGTTCACGCACATTTATCTATTTCAAGGCATGGAGGTGGAAATAAGTAGTCTTCCGCGAGAAGCCGGAACTCTTTTCTCTTTTTTTTTTTTATACTGCGGTTCTTCATGTGTTTACGAGCATAGGCAACTACACTATTCGGATCACTAAGGACTCTAATTTAAGAGAGGGAGCAACTCCAACCATGGGGAACGTTTGCGATTAAACTTTTGCCGTCTGCGACGTCATGGTGAGGCGAAATAGAGGACATCTTTGCCACTGCTCTACTATTGCCGATTCCGAGCGTAATATCTGGTGGCATAATGTAAACGCATTTTGATGAACACATTAATTTCATTCTGTCAGCGCATCACGAAAATGTTGACTTTTAAGCATTATGACGGTTTTTCACCTTTAACACACGGATACCGGTAGACGTCAGCTCGTAATAAAAAGGCTGGTTCACGCACTTGCGACTTCTTATCCAGATGCTTAGAACCTCGTGGAAGCTTTTACGAAGGGAGAAAACACAGCCATATATATATATATATATATATATATATATATATATATATATATATATATACGGTAGCCGTGGAACGCTTGTCGTTTTCGTACAATTGATTTCTTTTTTCGAGCATCATTCTTTCTTTCTAGGCTTTAGAAATCTTTTGACACTGTTATAAACGTTCATTTTTCATAGTACGCACATTTGATGTGGTAAATACTGGCAAAACCTTCGCTCTAGTAAAATGCAGTTCCTGGGTCACCTCATAGATTTCGCCACCGCGCCATTGTGTTCTCTCGTCGCAAGCGATTAGAATAACTCGGTCGTACGCAAACGTAAATGTGTCAACAAGCCTTTTATTAACTCACATAACGCTTCTTTTTTTACATAACATCTTTAAAAAGGCTATGCCAACAAAAAATGATTTGTTTCTATACGGCAATGCAAAGAAGGTTACCCATAGATCTTCTTGCTTATTCGTGATGTCACAACGATGACGCATTTGTGTATAAATACATAAAGGTAGGCTCCCTAGAAGTAAAGCGCGTGGATGAGGGAGTTTCAGCAGACCTTTCGGCAGGAGCGACACCGCTCCAAGTTCGATCTTCGAAACATGCTCCCGAATCGCCGGCGCAAGCTCCCAAAACGAGTGTCGATTTATTCAATAGGCGATCCACTATAGTAGGTTACAAGTCAAGAAGGTAGCGGCAAATGCCCCTCAAAGGGAATCATATATCCCTCCGCCACCTCCCCATCCAATAGCGTCCCATCGTTTCCGTGACGTCGTGGCAACGCGGGAGAGGGTTTTGCCTTGCTTTGAATATTTGCTTTATCTTGCGACCTTGACTTGGCGTTGTGGAAGCCACGAGAGGGAGATTAGAAGTCGTTTTTGTTTCCGCTGGAAACAAAAACGACTTTGGAGATTAGCTTCCCCTTCCGATGGATACAAAGGCCACTTTCAGGGGCTTGGTTTCCTCTCCGATGAATACAAAGGTCGCTTTCTTAGAAAAAAAGGGGGGGGGGGTCGGAGACAAGATGGCATCACTCTGTAGCCATTATCTATTCATTGAAGCGGAACAAGGGGTGTTTCCAGGGAACTATTCTTTCGACTGCGGATGGATTTCAAACGGTCGCATCACGATTATGGGAGGAGCTTCTCCTACCTTCTTGACTTGTAACCGACTTATAGACCTCCGATGCGTTCTCGCCATCAATAAGTGCGATAAAGACGTAGACGTCTGTGTGTCCCGTTCTAGTGTGCACTGGTTCGGAGAGTCTTGCTTTCCACGGAAACTGAGATAGCTTATCTCAAGTATCGTTCACCCCTCCTCCGTGTTAATCTATGAGGGATAAGCGTCGTGCTACATGGCTGGTCCGCTTTGATCGACGCCCTACGTTAAGGCTGCGACGACGCAATATATTCCCGAAAAGGTGAGTTGTTGACTTCGTCTTCATCGCGCGGCACAATCCTCTGGTAACGTATAGGCAACCTGCAATGCTGTCTTGTTGGGCACTATCCAGTGACTGAAGCAAGAAGCATTGGGTATGCGTGGGAGTGGCAGCTGCATTGTTCAAACTTGAAAAATTACTCTGATGGCGCCGCTTTGCCTACTGTTTAAAGCAAGAAAAATCGGGCAGGCCAGGAAGCCGTGATCGCATAACATGCCAGTACGGCGGAAGCTACCGCCCTGGCGGGTCAATCGGAACGTGACTGCGTATCACCAGAGTGCGCTTTTACTGCGAACACGTATCAGGCTTTTCGCTGGATTATGCTCCAATATGTGTGCGTTGCGCTGGCGTACATAGCGCATTTCAAAGCCTTTGGCACGCAATAGGGGAGAGGGGGCTTATTCTTTGCCATTTGCCAAGTTACTAAGAGACACGGTTATAACCGTGTGGTCTCACTCTGCTGCCGCTGCCTGGCTGTTGCCGGCTGGCTATAGACGCATTAAACACGCGCCAGACTACAGCCGCCATTGCTGACCTTCTCTTGCCTTACCAAAATACCCAGGCACTGAAACGGGCGTTGGCCATCAGCCATAAAGGCCAATGCTGGGGAGGAGGGCACAAAAGTAACTAAATTGGCAATAATTTAGCCTGCTAAGGTAATTATGAAGTGATGTAAACGGAATAAGAGGAAGCAAAACTGAAGGTCGTTTATGGCGGCGCGCATGCACACATGCTTCAAAAGCGTCTATTTGTCGTACGTCCCCGAATGAACACATCATTTCTCATTCTAAGTGTGTATTTTCGTCGCAGAGTATTTGCTGGGCGCACGTCGTTCCACCTAGTAAATGATTGAGCCTTACTCGTCGAAGAGATAGATTTCTAGATGAAATTGAGGTAATTGAATGTTGTTTTTGAGTTACCACAGATTATACGATAGTGCAATGAAATGAAATTGGCTAGGGAAAGAGTCAAATGTGTCAAATTCTTTCAATTGTTCCTCTATTTCCTATGCCCGTGTAAAAAAGTGCAAATGACATATAAATTACATTTTTTCGGGTGGATGGTAGAACATCGCAGACTACGTGATGGTAAGCGCTTAAAATGCAAGAGGGTGAAGATTAACGTTTAAGCAAAATAAAATATACGATCTGGGTTTTTTTAGTGTCTGAGTTTCAAATATGTGCTTGGCTCCGTTATGCTTTACTATAACCAACGGTTAGCGATTAGATGCGAAAATAGTTATTGCATTCTCACTCCTCAACGGTATTGAATTGCACCTAAACTCTCAAGGCCCCTTGAAACCTACACCACAGAGCTAACTCAACTATTTTAGTCAGCGCTGGAAGTCGAGCTGGCCTTCTGATGCTGTGCCGACTTCGCATTATATCAGTAATACAGTTGTGATACAGCTCTGCATCAGTGTTAAGGTACGTTCAAGTCACCTCTGCGTCAGCGCTGTTCCTATTGTTGATTTAGCGCTGCGATCTATATGTGAGCTGGCCATTACAGTACCATCATCTTTTGAAATCCTTATCTGTCTTTCATATTATCCATAAAAATAATACGTAAATTTAAAAATAAAAGGTAGACCAATTCATTTCTATATGAACGACATGAGGCATGTGATCCTCTCTCGGTCTATAAGTTTTTTTATCACCAAATTTAATTTTATGAAGTCGCTTTCGAAAACCGGAAGAGGATTTGGAGCGTCCTTGTTTCAGAACATCCAGTCATGGGAACCGGCCACAGGGTTCCACTCAAGAGTAAAAGAGAATTGACTTTTTCGAAACTTTTGGAATGTAACAAATATAAAATCAATAATCTTGCTAATAGGAATATTTTTTTCGCTTTAAAGGTAATTCTACAACTTGTTGCGAGCTTTCCTCTTTACTATCGCAACATGGTCTCTGTTTGTCTTAAAGAGAAAATAAGAGAGGCATATTTTTGAGCACCCGACTGCGTACAGAACCAACAAGGCATCAATGAATGTGACAATGTTCGAAAGTACAAAGCCACTCAAGGATCTATATGTCGTTGAGAAAATCACAAAAATGAAAGACACGGTTTATATATTAGGTTTACAGTTACCGCATGATAGGAAGATGGTGTAATTATTACAGCCGCTTAGAAATATGTATCTCTATCTGTAAATAATACAAATATTTGTCTGTTTTTGGATTTTGATATAATTTGTTAAAGGGCCCCTGAAAAAAATATATTATTTTTATAGACTCTGGTTGGGACACGCCTGTCAAGAAATAAGTTTTCTGGGGAAAAATAATATTTAGAGCAATATCAACTGCGAGATGTTTATTTCAAATTCTGCTCGCAAAGCGATATTGCGACCTGGGACCAACGTAAATTTATATGAGCGGTGCCGCCAGTTTTGTCAACAAGACAAGCTTAAACAAGGTTGCTTGGTCGGCTATCTTGTCTATTTTTGGCCTCAGCAATACAACTCAAGAGAAGCTGCCGGAGAGCAGTTCAAAGTCTGGAAGCAGCAGGAATTGCTGCATTGCGCGTAAGTCAGTCGGAAATGATAAGCACCGCATATTTACGGTATCGTGGGTCGTGGAGCAAACGATTGCAATTCGTGAAGTACATCACATGTCTCTTGTTTCGCACCTAGATGGAGAGTTAGGTATGTTTCGTCGCGCCACGCCTTTTTACCCAGGGTAGGAGTGGCTTTCTACCGACGGAAAGTGCTTTCCATCCAGTTGACTGGAAGTGCTGTTTTGTTGGATTTAGAACCCCCAAAAACTACACATGGATTACGCCTGAAGGCAAATGGTATATGTAAACTTTATATTTGGAAACAGCTTATGGCAAGCCGATTTAATTCTGGTACGCGACACTAAAGACTGAACGGTGCACGACGACTGCTCATATAAATTGCGACAGCTACGCTTAACGTTCAAGTGGGCCACACAAGTGCGGTAGTGACGTCGCAGGGCAGATAAAAAAACAGACTATAAACACGTAGAGTGAATATAATATATAGGGATAGGTCCCATGCATTCCGGCCGTTTTGAATTGGCAAGTCATACGCGCTGACATTGGCGCTGACAGTTAGTGGTCCCGATGGGCCCGTATCCCTGGCGACGCATTAAAATGCACGAAGAAGCAGCAAAACAGCATTTGTGAAGTCTGTATCACGTTCTTTTCTAGCTAACTCAAAAGAAAAAGACCGAAGTCGCACATTGCGTATAACTAAACAAAGTTGACACACGCTCGAGCAACTTCTTGTCGTCACGGCAGAACGAACACGCCTAGTCGCTTGTCTGCTACCTTTATCAGCGTTTCTGTCACTCTCTTTATCGTTCTTTCTCTCGATACCGCCCGTGTCAGCACTCAGGATTTGCAGCCTTCTGCTACCATCTTTACCTCCCTGCTGTACACTTGGCGCCCGGAAATTATTGCCTCTGAAAAGTGTTTTATATTGATAGTGTAATCTTATATATATAAACGGTGGACAGTTACTCCAAAAATATGTTGAGCGCCTGGTAATTCGTACGTTCGGCTGTATAATAACAAACAAACAAATCAATGAGATTAGCAAGTGCTTTCTATTACTTTCTTCTTCAGAGCTAGACCCAGCAGTGTGCGGTGGCTGCTCGAAACTGTCTGTTATAAATAGTCTAAATCAACAAAAAAGAGCCACTCGGAGCGCGGTACCAAGACGGAGGGTGATGGGGTCAATGAGCTTGCTGTTTACATCTTCATATCGCCCAAAGGGGGAAAAACTTGATAACAAAGTCAAACTGAATCCGTGCGCCGAATTGAAGCGACTTGCTTTGCCGCTCAGATATATGGAATTGTCTAAAGGGCGAGCAGCGCCCCCGCCAGCACCGCCCTAGAACGTGCTCCGTGTGGTGCATTTATTTTTGTGGAGACTGTACATGGTGCTGAAATTGAGTTCTCTCTTTTCCCAGTGAGGTAGCACGACAACCGGTTCAGGATTAACAGTTTGCACTTTATCGGACGAGCTGTATTTAAACGGACATAACTATCCCGATATCGCAAAACCAAGACGACTGAATACTCTGTGTGTGCAAACGTGAGCCCGAGTCGAGAAAGCCTAAATCATTCAAATATTCAGAAGGCCTGAGATCTGTAAACATGCCTCCTGGCTGCAACAATTAAGTGACCATTAGCACCCGATGATAGAAAGAACAGTAACACCGAAAAAAATATCCCTCTTACTTTGCTTGTTTGTTTAGACGGTTCAACAGTTCTGATAATCCGCCAGAAAGACAACCATCAACGAGGAACTGCTCGCTTGCCAAATAATATTGTGCATGCAAACATATCTGTTTTTGTAAGATCCAGGATCAACTACCGGCGAAACAAATACCATGATTCGGAATAAGCGGTGCAGCGCAAGAATGACCGCCTCTCCAAGTCGCTGCTTTGGTTATGCGAGCGAACACTGTTGCCTTGTGGCGCCTGGTTCTTACCCCCATGACGACCAAAACTCAGTCAATATCCACAGTGACGAAGAGAAAACGCTTAGCAAGAGAAACGCAGTAATATTAATTTGTATCCAACATTCGCGCTTTTAAGTTTGTGACTGTATTCCGCAAGATCACTGAGAAAAAAGAAAAAAGAAACACAGTAGCATAGGCTGGTGTTCCACAGCGTCGGTATTGGGTACCACTTGTCCACCCCAGAAAGCCTAAACAAAGCAACCATCCTGCGCATTTTTAATGTGGCAACTACAATTGTAGTTCAAAGCTAACCGACACCTATGTCCATAAAAAGTCTATGAACTTCTCTAGCATGACGGACATGCAAACGAAGTTAACAAAATCTTTCTTGAGTATTAATCCGCGCCCAAAATGACGCGTTCTACGCATTCGCAGCAGTTTCAGCTATTATGGCATCACGTGATGTGCCTGTACGCGTGAAGCAGCGGTGCATAACGATTTGTTCGAAGGAGAAAATAGGTGGACCAGGCGAAATTACGTGAAGATTTCGCGTGCAGAGTAAGGGAAACGCATGATACTACGGACAACAGTGCACGAATGGTGTCAACTCTTTTAGCAAAGGACTACAACTGATGACAAACGAGTCGAACGGACAGGTAGTCCGAGTGCATTCACGCAGCTGGAGTCTCACAAGTCCGACCGCTGCCGGCGCTCTGATGTGACGGAGCCGATCAACTAGCACAGAAAGTGCACTGTCACGGCGCTCATCAGTTACGTGCGTCCTCTATCTCCGGCTAAATCAATCACGCACAGTGATTGGCACATGATCCTGAGCTTTTTTCTGTCCGTGATTCGCTTTAGCCGGTGGTAGTAAACGCACAAAGACGACCGGCGCCGTGACGAAGCACATTTCGAGCTGTTTTGATGGGCTCCATTCAAACGTAGCGTCGGCTTCGGTCGCAGTGTGAAACGGAATAGAGATCCTTCTGCACCAATGCAATGAAGTAGTTTCTGAAATCGAATGAAGCGGTAGCTAAACGTGCACGTAGAAAAGACTGGAAAAAAAATATACAAATATTTAGTTTTGTGCGTGTTTGATTTTCGGTTCACTCTAAAAATTAGAGTTTCGGTCAACGGTGAACAGCCCTGGTAGCCAAAAGTGTAGGACTACACATACCTTGCATTTCTGCTAATGTATAAATGCAACTCCTTCATTCGTGAGCGCAGCTGCATAATTATACCTTTTGGACACCTGCTCCAAAGCTCGACTGGGTCATTCGCAGCCGCCGAAACATCAACGAGAACAATAACGTAAACAGACTTTATGCGTCTTTAAAGTTGTGTCAATAAACAAGAAAGAAAGAACCTTTGATTCGGACGCCTTGCTATTCTTTGACGTACCGCCTATCGCGAATCGCAGCCGTTCTTCCACCGGAAAACGCCATTAGTATGCGAACAAACACCGAGTTGAAAAAGTTGTACATTTTAACATGTTCCTACTCGATGCATTTCTTAAAGTGAACTCCATCATCGTACATCGTTACGGTATGTGCCCAACGCTTCGTCTAAGGTTCTTTATTTCTTGATCCTCACAAGTATTGTACATCTAGATAATTTTGGAATTTTCTTTACAATACAATGCAATACAGTACAGTCTTTCTTCTCCTTAAAATCCGGTTGAAATGTACATCCCATATAAGCCAATACTGGCTTTTGCGTGGGACGGGGTAGATTCCTCTGCATTTTTTTAGTTAACAAATTGTGAAACTTGCACTATAGCGCCGCATTGCAAAATAAATTATGTTTCTTTCTCGAGAAAAGATATAGTTACAGTCTATTCCACTAATTCTTTGAACAGCAGTAACTTCTAAGATACGTTCAATTTTGGCACTACTTACGCCACGTCGTTAAAAGAATTCAACGTACCCAAGGGAACCAATTTTCGATGAGTGTTTTTTACTCCATTCACATATCCAGTTTTCGACAGCTTCGTTTTTTTGTGTTTTTTTTTGGGGGGGGGGAATTTAATTTTGAGCAACTCTTCAGATAATTCATTAAAAACCTTGGGTACATAATAATTTATATGTGGTCTGTCCATATTTGCTATAAATAAATGGTTCAATAAATTTTCTGTTCGGTCTTAACGTTCTTTCTCTGGCATTCTTCAGCTTTAGTGTGTTGATGGAAAACGTTTGATTCGAATATCATACTTCACCTGGTCCCTAAAACGCAACATTCCAGGTCCTTTAGGCACAGAGTTTTGCAGATCAGTTTTTTCAGTGAGGTAACCAATATAGTGGAGTATGCTTTTCTGGATCGATTCTATGTTTAGTTGTTGATATTTTGCACTGTGTCCATAGACTGTTATTCCATATTAAAGTGCCGAATTGCAGATTGAATTGTATATCGTTCCTGGTATGGATCGAGGGAGCAGATCTTGAATGTGATTACATCTGCGCTATTATTTTTTTAATTTGTTCTACGCAAATATTTCGTTTAATAAGTTCATCTACGTGCATCCCTAGGTATTTGCCATTATCAGCGTATTTCAGCGGTACGAACGAGTGATTATTGCGATTCTGCTCGTGAATTCTGTAGGTAATCCAGTTAGAATTTATTTCCTCGGGTCTCTGAAGCATAATCCTTGTTTTATGAACGTTTATAACAATTTGATTTTTTCGGTACCAGTTTGCAATTTTTTAGATGTCTTCTTGTACCGTCCTTGCAACTACTTGGTAGTTTTTATGTGCGTATGCAATTACTGCGTCATATGCTAATTAAAAGCGCTCTCTTTTTATTTTTACTTGAACATATATATATATATTAACTTATAAATTAATAAGTAATGGACCGATAACTTTACCTTGCCGTCCTCCCTATTTGACTTTAATTTCTCTGCTATATTTTGAGCCCAGTACGTCTAACTATCTAATACCGGTCACTAAAACAATTCTGAAATAAGTCATGCATCTTTCTGCAAATACCAATACTGTGTAATATATCTGGTAATTTAGTACGGATTATTGTTTCAAGGGCGATAGTAAAGTTTATGAATAAATCTAGAAGTTATTTAATTTCTTCCCATCTTTTCATTTACATACTCAAAAAAGCCTTCTAAGAGGTCACTAGTTCCATATGTGCTCCCTAAATCAATATTGCGTGCTAGTGAATAGATTATATTTTGAACTATAGCTCCGAACTATTGTATAAATATATTTTTCTATAATATAATTGATCACTGAAGGTATGCATACTCGTCTATAATTAAGAATTTTTTCTCGCTTTATTGTATAGTGGCCGAACAATGGATGTTTTAAGTTTTTTGGAATACTGCCACTAGAAAAGTACAATTGTATAAGTATAGTGGTCCTGGTTATTATATATTGACGGGACATTTAATATATCTAGCTCGTACTTGGTCCAACCCGTCTGCTTAATCAGTACATGTTTAACAATCTCAATCAGATCTAATGAGCAAATAAACAGTAATAACTATTTTTATTTGATATAGGTTTTTTATTTTCACGTAGCAAATGGTTTTGGGGTTGATTGCACATGTTCCATATTTCGTATTGATTTCATTAGCTAGTACATCTCAGTTTTGTTCTGGTCCAAAGTTTGTTTGGATTGCGTCCTGAAAGTTTTTTTTTCCTTCTTTTTTCCGTCCTAACGTTTGTTTTACTAATATCTACCGCTGTGCAGTATCCCTTGTGTCAGAAAACTTGGTCCAATTAAAGTTCGTTTTTGTGGATCTTACCAGCGCTGTAACTTGTTCCTAATTTTTTCACGTTGTTCTTTATATTTGGTCATTTTTACGAAAAGCGCTTAAGTAATCGCCAAACTGCCGTTTTGTCTTTTAATCAAGTCATCAACTTCTCTATTCACTCACTGGTTTTCTTGTTTACGCCTGTTTGTGATGCATATTTTAGTTCAGTTTGCGTAAATATATTTGAGTATGTTAACAAAATGATCGTATACTTTTTCTGAGTTTTGTTCTTTGGCAACTTCGTTCCAGCATATTCCTTTGTTATACCGATCCACTTTCCTATTCTTAATAAATGAGCAATTGATATTTCTTAGTCTTGTTATTTTTGAAAAAAAATTCGCAATAATTTCTTCTACAAGCTAATGATCGGCTACTTTTTTGGAAATAACCTGCCCTTTGGGGCTAACCTCTCGAATCCGTCTGCGTGAATGTCAGTGTCTCTGTTATCATTTAACCAGTTAATCGTATCATCTAGAAATTCTTTTACACTACCTTGAGGTTCTCCATATATGCATAATATAGATTGTATTGTTCTATTCAATCTCAATATGAAGAGGCTCCGTTAAACGGAACATAATTTTACTGCTTTTGGTTATCTTCTATCATTGGATTACCATAATTATGATTCCTCTTCCCATCTTCTTATCTCTATTATGTTAAAACACCTCAAATTTATTTAGAAAAAAATGTTTCTTCCTCTGGTTTAATATTATTTTCCGAAAACACAATTACGTGTATATTCACCAAAGTACGGTTTTCAAGCTGTTTACTTTATTAAAATGTTTCTGAGACTGAGAACATTTCCTTGCAGGAGAATAAAACAAAACTCATTTACAGTATTGCTTATACTTTGCAACCACTTTTCAAAAGAATATTACTTTTTGTTCGGTCCATGCTAAACCAAATAGGAACAACAGCTAGCAGAAGTTTCTTCTTTTTTTCAAGGTGACTTTCATTTTTGATTTATATAATTGATTCGCCTCCTCTTTTTCGGACTTGTGAGCACCTTTCCTTATGCTACACGAACTTGCAGCCGAAGTGTTTTGCTTTGTTCTTACATCAAATATACTGTTCGGTTTGACGCGGTCAAGTTTTCTTCTGGATAAAGGTTATCTGCACCTCTGCCGTTCTTCAGCTTTCAATTGTTTTGAAGCCACGCGTTGGGATCGTGGCGAGAAATAAAAGACCTTCTATTTTAAATATATAATCGTAACTTCAAGTGTCTGAGCGCCGCCATGAATATAGCAAAGAAACCACGTGATGTCGTTACCGAAATCCGCGTGACGAAACCATTCTTTTGGAAGACATACGTTCCAGACGCACTCTAAATATGTATTTCTCTACAGCCGACACTCATGAACTGTGATCGGGTTCTAACAAGTGGAAAGGGTAAAAGCAGGCAATGATACACTTCACGTCCAGTCATTACATGCGCTATCACGTTATTCTGCGGTTTTATTCGTTCAAAATTTAGAAATAGGTGTGCCAATTCTGCTTCGAATCGAGTAGGGAAGCATAAATTTTACTTTCAAAAGGACAAGGAAAACTGGCATGCCGTGGGCTTGCCTATGCAGAGCACAAGTTTGTCGGCTTCTTTTGCAATGGTTCTTGTGACGTCAGAAAACCCAGCTCTGTTTGGATCCGATTGAAGGGTAGTGGATAGACCTCAAGGCAAATTGCTTTGAGTTTTACCCACTATCCTTCAATCAGAGCCAATCAGAGCTCGGTTTTCTGACGTCACAAGAACCATTGCAAAAGAAGCAGACGAACTGGCCCTCCGCATACTTGTTTCACCTTTAGTCCCTATTCATCAGAAACTGCGAGCTGATGGGAGCAATGAGATAGCAACAAAAGTGCACTGTTATGGTGGTCGTCTTGTTTCTGTTCGTGTTCCATCGTCGCCGAACCAATCATAAATAAAAAAGGCTCAGTGACTTACGCTTTTGGCGCTGTTTGATTAGTCCCATTAGCGGGTAACTTTGGCTGCGTCTCAATTTAAGTTGAAACAGAACATAGCAACGGCTATGAATGGCGCAGTGCTATTCATTCGATTCGAACCAACGTTCGAAACACGTAACGCGAAGCTAACCTCCTTTCGTTCGATCGCTTTATTGTAGCCGTTAGCCATTGCTCCCAAACAATAGAGGCGACGCAAGCTAAGAAAGGCAAGGGGCTTTTATGTTCAGCTGTCCTTTTATCTTTTTTCTTTATGGAATCCTGGTTTTGTTGCAAGATTAGCAGTTCTCGTTTGCTGCTTTTCTCTCGCGTCTAGGTTGACCTATATAGTGTTACACTACCTAATCTTTTTCCTTTGCCCCGCACTTCCGCCCTGTGATGGCCAAAGTGCAACGCTCGCACTAAGTAAGTAAATAAAATATAAAAAACGATATAGAAATACATGTGTGAACCTTTCTTCTTTTTCTTTTTTTGCCAACGAGCATTGCAAGCTTTTTCAAGATAAGGCACGCAGGGCAGCAGTGATACTGATGATATATTATTCAAGCACAGTGAGCGTGAATGTTTCTTAATAGACCAAGTAAAGAGCAAAATCGCTATAGTATTGTGAAAGTAGGAATTGTGAACCCAGAGGAGGGCGGTTTTGAAGCCGTATTAGCTCACCTAAGGGAATCAGGTCACAAATGCT
Source organism: Ixodes ricinus (assembly GCA_037355805.1). NCBI lineage: Eukaryota > Metazoa > Arthropoda > Arachnida > Ixodida > Ixodidae > Ixodes > Ixodes ricinus. Next base: position 15,988 of record JAZHYW010003783.1, on the reverse strand, counting down.
TGTGAATGAACTTCTCATCATCTCTACACCAAAGTAAGCGTAAATTCTATACTTAAATCAATCCTATATTCTATTAAATCAATTTTTGCTCAAAACAGGGTCGAAGTTTGGGTTTTAAAAGGCAAAAATAAATCATTCTGGGCCGTCCTAGTTGATAGATTTTGAGCTGTGACTGCAGCCCTGAGGTTATTTAGAGTACGGCTGTCGATTCAGTCTTTGCCTCTTCTTTAAATCAAAATATTGAATGCCAGGCGCCACCTGTAGCCAAATCATGAAATGTATTTAATGACCTTTGACTTTAACCAGCGATTACGGCTGAACTGTGGTGACCGCCGAAAGCGGAGCGAAATTACGGAGTGTACCAATAGACCCTCCATAAAAGATTCCTGCCAGTGGTAGCTGTGGCGTCATTAACCCGAGTCCGCCATTGTTTGGGCACAAAACCTGAGCGGGGTTTGGAAACGTGTGATGCATCAGCATTCGGTGTGGACTCGGATCTCCAATCTTACGCCTTTTGCTCAAGAAATGGCGACCGCCAATGTTGCTTGATGGACTTTGAAAAGTGCCTATTGGATCGCTGGGCTATTCTCAACGCCACACTCTTCCTGGCCACTGATACCGCCTCGTAAATCCCCCCCCCTTTCCCCCCAACATGAAGCAAGGTTGCGTCTACTAAGTTTCACACACACATTTGCGACCCCGAAAAATGTTTATTAAAAACAAATAATAACAGCAGATTTCTTTGTCATCGATTTTTTGCCGTGGTTTGTGATTTGTTACTGAGAAAGGTGAAAAAGGTGTCGATAACCCCGCAAAAATCCTTTTATGCGGACAAGGTGACAATGATAATATATATTTTTTAAGTTTCACCATATTTTTCTTACTTTTTGGATTTGAGCGTGGAAAATTATGTTGAGTACTTGTGGGGAAGTTTTAAACAAAAACTGTATTTTGCTCTCCGAAACACACATACAATCCAAAATTCTCAAAGCTAATAAGACACATAAACCGCTGATTACAGAACCTATATGAAAACAAATAAAACGTAAACGAAGAGCTTATAAAAATTATGGAATGAATCTGTTTGATGCATCGAAGCAAAAACTCCAAGAGTTATCTAGAAATCCTTAAAAAATATCCAAGAAAGCAAACTTATGTTGTATGAGTCTCTTTAAGAGAAACTAGAAAATGATCCTCGAGAATGCTGGAAATTAGTGAAAACCAGCAAAAAAGATGATACTTCTATTCCTGCTTTGTTAAAAAAATGGCAATTTAATATGTTGGGACATCGAAAGGGGCGACTTTTTTAGCGCTTACTTTAAATCAGTTTTCACGCCTTCTGTTCCTAAACGTATCGTTAATGCATCTGATCACATGGAGAATACAGTTTTGTCGGATGTGATAATCGAAGTAGATGGGATTGTGGCATTACTAAAAGACAAACAAGTCAAACTCTTGTGGACCAGATGAACTTTGATGATAATAATTCTTGGAGAAGGGAAATCCCTTCTCCAAGGAATATTATCGTCACTCTTTTCAGCTAATTTGCATCTTTGAAATGATTGCATTATCATCACAATAATAGCTTTCGCCGATAAGTTTTTTTGACGAATTTGGAGAACGAATCGCAGTGTATTTAGATATTCTTTTGACTAGTCACTAGAACCAGGTTTATTCCCGAGTGACTGTAAAAGCGCAAATGTGCCTCTGATTGTTAAGTTAGGTTAAAAAAACCTGGAAGACAATTATTGCCCAGTTTCAGTTACGCGTGTAAAGTGCAATTCAATACGAAGGTGCAAGCGAGCTGGACAAGAACGACGAAAATAATCTCTGGAGAAGGGAAACAACAGGGACAAAAGAAAACCCAAATCTCCAAACACAACTAGGTGACCGGTGCTTGAGCAAAAAAATCCGCCTGGTCCGGGTATAGAACCCGGGACCTCTTCATTTCTCGTGGAGCGCTCTACCAACTGAGCTAACCAAGGGTTAGACGTCAGTTTGGTCCTTCCCTTGTTCCCTCTTGTTCCCCTTTCCGAGGGATTATTTTCGTCGTTCTTTTGCAGCTCGCGGGCACCTGTGCATTTAATTGCATTTTATTCATGACCAAAAAATGCAAGCCTTTCACTTTTGTGGGTGTTAGACTGGTAGCTGCTGCTAAAAGCTGTTTGCTCTACTGACGTCTGACCCCTGGTTAGCTCGGTTGATAGAGCGCTCCACTGGAAATGGAGAGGTCCCGGGTTCCGATACCCGGACCAGGCGGATTTCTTCGGTCGTGCGACGGTCACCTAGCTGTGTTTGGAGATTTGTTTTTGTCCTTTGTCCTTCTTGTTCTGCTTCTCCAGGGATTATTTTCGTCGGTCAGTTACGTGTATTGCTTGTAAGCTTTTTGAACATATAAAATATAGCTCCATATATAGATGTTTCGGCTTTTAGTTTCATTTCATTTCATTTCATTTATTATGTCTCTCAGTGCCCGAAGGCATTACAGAGAGGAGTGGGACACAGTAAATAGAACAAAGCAAATAACAATTAAAAGGCAAAAACTACACAAAATGACTACCTTTTAAACATCATTTAACAGGTTTGTAATTGCACTGTACAGGGGATAAAATAAATATCAATGGAAAGGCAAACAATACACAAACTTACTACTAAACATCATGCGAGAGGTTAGTAATGGAAATCTTAAATTTATCTGAGGCAGTGATTGTGACAATGGCTGCGGGAAGGCGGTTCCAGTCAATCGAGGTTTGAGGAAAAAAAGAGGCATTAAAGGTAGATGCGCTGCAATGAGGGATCCCAACTTTCAATTTATGATCGCTGCGTGATGATATGTAAAATATTTCAGAAAATAGTGCTTGGCGGAGAGTAGGGTTAGAGTGATAAATCCTATGTAACAGGCTAAGACGGGATATCTTTCGATGAAAAGAAAGAGTGGGCAAGGATAGAGATGATTTCATTAAAGTGGTGCTAGCTGTGCGGTGATAGTTAGAAAGTGTAAAACGGGCGAAGCGGTTTTGTATGGATTCTACGGCAGATGCAAGGGTGATGCCAGGGTTGCAGATTGAGGCGGCATATTCAAGTTTAGGGCCAAATAAGGTTTTATAAATGAGAAGCTTTAATGAAAGAGGGGCAAGAAAAAGTTTCTTTTGCTGTATCCTAATAATTGATTAGCGTTTTTCGTGACATAGTCGACATGAATATTCCAGGACAGATCATTTGAAATGTGAACACCCAGGTATTTGTAGGAGGACACAGGAAGGAGGGAAGAGTTATTGATGGAGTAGGAAGTGCAAATGTTAATTTGACGAGAGACACACATGGATTTACATTTAGAAATATTAAGTTCCATAAGCCAGCCGTTGCACCATTGGGTTGCATTGTTAATATCGGTTTGAAGAGCAGAGATGTCAGAGTCGTTAAGGATTTCTTTGTAAACAACACAGTCGTCAGAAAAAAGGACAATGGAAGAGGAGACAAGGGTAGAGAGGTCATTAAGAAATAGTAGTGGACGGAGTACAGAACCTTGTGGGACACCGGAGTTGACAGGCGAGTATGAAGAATTTGTTCCGTTGGCGTTGACAAACTGTAGACGGTTAGTCAGAAAGGCGTCTATTCAAGCGAGAACATATGGACACATGTTAAGACTGCTAAGTTTATGGAGAAGAAGGGCGTTAGGAACTTTGTCAAAAGCTTTGGAAAAATCAAGGACTATGCAGTTAGTTCTGGAACCCGGGTCAAGTATGACATGGCCAATATGAGTAAAGGTAAGAAGTTGGGTTTCGCATGAATAAAACTTCCGAAAACCATGTTGTGATGTGTTAAAGTAAGAGCTGGAATCCAGAAAGTTTGCAAGTTGACAGTAAATTACGTGTCCAAGGATGTTTCCTGGTATACTCGTTGTGGAAATGGGACGGTAGTTAGATGGAATTTGTTCATCCCCACCTTTGTGTACAGGAGCCACCTTCCCCACCTTCCAATCCAATGGCTAGACACCATGTTGAAGTGACTGAGAAAATATCTTGGACGGAATAATGCTGGAATACTTTTGAGTGTTTTTCAAAAATTTTGTGTTCATGTTATTAGTACCTACCCCAGAAGGCATTTTATGTTATCAATAATCTTAGCAATTCCTTCACTATCTAGAACAACAGGATACATAGGCAAGAAGCACAGGCGGTAAATATAGGGAAACAAGAACTAACTGGAATAGAGAAAGATTTAGTAAACACATCATTTAAAACGAATTAACACTGATCATTGGATAATTCATCTCCGTCAGCATCCCTAAGCGTTATATTAGAAAAGAAAGAGGGATTAATAACCTTCCAAAATTGACGCGAGTTATTCAACAACAAGGAGGGTAACGTATTATTAAAATAAAGAGATTTTGCATCTAGAAGTGCTTTTTTATACACACCAGCTGCAGTACGGTACGCCGACCATCGCTGTTCGTTGTCTGATAGTTTTGCAGCACGAAATATTCTTTTTTTCTTCTTTGCTAGCCTTTTTAAAAACACGTTTTACCAAGGCGATTCAGGAGAGGACGAAATAATTCGAAAGGGCACGTGCGCTTTCATGAGGCACGCAACTTGTTCTTTAAATAAACATCAGTTATTCTCAACTGAGTGCTCATCAAAACAATCCAAGTAAGAATCAAGAAAAAGGCAAAGGTCACTATTAATGAAACCAAAATCAGCTTGTGCACAATCAGAAATTCGCTTCATTTCTTTTGACCTAAAGCATGTAGGTAGATCTAAGGAAAAATGCAATAAGGAATGATCACTAAGACCTGGCTAATGAGTTAATGAAGAGATGAGCTCAGGCGATATTGTTAAGATGAGGTCTAAAACAGAAGAGGTCGAAGAAGCAATACGCGTAGGTTGGGTAACCATTTGTGATAGATTAAAATCAATACACAAGTTCACGAATTCTTTGCACTCAGACGAGAAAGAACGAAGGTGAGTAGAAACATCTGACCAAACTATGAAAGGTTAATTAAATCGCCCAAAAGATTGACTGGAGCATTTCGAAAGCGAACAATGACTGTGTTGATTGCATCGTGAAGTTTAGAAACAAAAGTGTCACTTCTAGGGGAGGGCGATAACACGCGCCTAAAATGTATTTCTTGTTTTTTTAAGTTGAAACATACCCACACTAGCTCCAATTCAGATGCCACGTTGATATGAAATGGCGGTATGTTTTCCGATTCCGCAACCAATACGCCGCCACCGCTTCTTTCAGCCCTGTCATGACGGTATATATGAAAATATTTCTGACAATTTAATATCTCGCTGTTACGTATCTTGCCTGATAACCAGGTCTCAGTAAGAACAATAACGTCAGCACTAGAAGAATCAATAATAAAAGATAAGTCATTGTTCTTGTTCATGACGCTTCTAATGTTAGTAAAAATAACAGGAATAATATTAGCAGAAGTGATAACATCACAGCTTCCACCCCTCGCCGCATGTTATTGCGGAGTTTGATTGGGATAGGAGGCATTATGTGGAGGCAAATCAAAGTGTGTTAGAGAAGTTGAACGAGAGTTGGAAGCTCCGATATTATGTTTAAATCAAGTGTGCTCCGGCTCCAGGGAGTTCAATTCAATAACAAAATCAGGCAGGTACATAGACATAGCATTTGTTTCCAGTGAGTAACTTGTCAAACCGCAGTCTAAAAGGCTCACGCCCTGTCCTCGCAAACTGGAGCAGTTTACGCCGAGCTAGACGCACTTAGGGGATAAAATCTTCACTTACTGAGAAGTTGGTGCCCTTGAATTTATAAACATTTGAAAGCACCGCCTCTATGTCTTTATAAGAAGCCATTTTAACAATAATTGGGCGACACCTTTGCTGATTGAACCGGCCATGGCTATGAGCTCTTTCTATACATGACGCGGGAAGTTGTAAACCAAATCTTTCGAGGCATACATCAAGGACAGCCTTTGCGGATTGTACCCAAGTCTCTCTCTCAGTATCGTGGAAGCCAAAGAAAAGAAGGTTAGCCCGGCGCGCTCGGCTCTCAGCGTCATCACAGCGTGTTCTTGACTGAGATATCTCGGCGGCGGCAGACTTCATCAAGTTAGCAGAACTGACGCTGTTGTTAACGCCGGTTGATTTTGTAGCGGAAAGGTCATTTTCTAACTGGTTGACCCGTATTGTGAGAGCATTTAGTGATTCTTCGGTGCCGCTTTGTTTTACTTTTAAGTCTCTAACTTCCTGGAGGATGTTATTTTGGCCTGCCTGAACTGTCGTTACAATATCAAGAACTTCGTTTAGTAGAGCTTCTTGTTCTTTGGTCATTGGCCCAGGGTTAGACTCAATATCCCCGCCGAGGAGTAAGATCACCCTGAATCCAACACTGTCGACATATGTAGAAATGGATGCACAGGCAATCTTTAACAGGTCTATACATTTGAGGTACAACTCAAAGCATGCCTTGGGGCCCGGCAGCACAAAACAACACAAGTCATTCCCTTTGAATTCAAGATGTTCAAATTTACCAACCTGAGACGAGACGACGAAAAACTTAGGCATCTTGATGGTGCAGTTGCTGCCAGACCCAGTAACAAAGTTGACGGAAGCAGGCGCTTTTCTTCTCGGTGGCGCTGAGGTCGCGGTGATGGTAAAAGTGGATAGGTTGATTGGTAACGGCACCGTAGGAAACGGCGCTGCGGTGGACACGTTTTTTGGCACAACCCACAAAGAGTAGGCTCCTGATGACGAGTACGTTTTTCCAGCAAGGATCCGCGGAAGTAGATGATGTAATGTTGCAGCCGATGATAGTGTTCCCGTCGCCGGTTGGCGTAGGCCATGACGGGACCAGGAAAGTGAGCAGCAGCTGAAACGAGATGACGAAAAACTTAGGCATCTTGATGGTACAGTTGCTGCCAGGCCCAGTCTTTTCTTTTCTCTAGCCAAGCACGGATTTCATCGCGGTTAGTCGTGTGTCACACAACTGCAGGAATTTACAATTTTTGTGTCGAATGCTATTGGCAACAAACAGTTTGTAGATTGTATATTTTTATATTTTTCTAAATCCTTCGGCACCGTGCCACATTTTTTTTATTAAAAAGCTTTTATTCCTATGTATCAACTAATATCAAACACAAATCGTCAACTGAGTTACCGACTATTCGTCCGGTCGTGAGCATGATGACGCACTGGAAGTCAAGAAATCTTCGTCGATTCTAGTAACTGCAGGTGTAGCACAGAGAAGTGTGCTGGGCCCTTGTTATTTATTATATTGATCGACGACATTTGTGAACGTGTACAATTTTACGTTAAATTATTTGCGGACGATTGTGTAGCATACAGAATAGTTGAACATGAAACGGATCTTTGGGTACTTCAGGAAGGTTTATAAATACGGTAAAGTGGTCTCGCACAAAGAAGTGTGCTGGGAAATGAGCTTAAATATTTAAAAAAACTGTAAATGTATGTTTTTATCGTCGTATAGCCTGCCCAACTCCATATGAACTGAAAAGTGCAATACTTGAACGAGTAGATATCTATAAGTACCTGGGGGTTTATCTTTCGTCCAATTTAAAGTAAAATGATCACTTGGAACATACCATTGCCAAGGCTAGGGAAATGTACTTTATCCGTAGGAATTTTAAATATACATCACGGAGAGTAAAACAGACATTTTTCTTTTATCAGGCCGATTCTGAAATATTCGTGTGTCATCTGGCACCCGCCTCAAAGTTACCGAGTACAAAAGTTAGAAAAGTTCCAGTGTCAGGTATTAAAGTTTGTCACAGGAGATTACAGCCGATAACAAGTTATACAGAAATAAAAAATAGGTCAGGTTGGGTCACTCTTAGACATCGCAGAAGGTGTTTAGCGTTCCAATGTCTTCTCACAGTGTATCATAGACGGACTTCTATGGAAAGAAATCTTTATATCTTAGAAACGCGTTATGTATCTGCAAGATTATATCACTCGAAAAATATGGCAGATTTTAGTTGTCGAACTGACTATTTTTCATCATAATATTTTGCTCGAAATATTGGGGCATTGAATTCACTTTCGGAAGAGCTAATCTCGGTTTTTGATGGCGTTGTGTTTTCTAAGAGATTAGAAAGTTGTATTCAAACATTAATGTATTCATGGTTGTTTTTATTTTTGTATGTGTGCATGAATATTAAATATGTTCATTGTGTGTGCCAAATCCACGTACCCCCTCTGTGTGTGTGCACCGTTTTGTGTGCGTGCATGAATTTTAAATATATTCATTTTGTGCAAGCAAACCATATACCCCCGCATAATACTTAACGGCACAGCAGGTAATATTATAACTAAATGAATAAAAATAATATTAGGGCTGCGGCAATGCCAAAACTTATCTGTGCACTTGCGTCGTCCTGGCGACGTCACTTGCGGCGCAAACTTGTCGGTTCCGAAGACGACGCCAAGGGCGTTCTTCGCTCAGTTAGTTTTGGTTGGAAGTCGCGTAGAAGGTAGACATTTCTCACACCCTAGCGCCTACTGCTAATTTTTAACTCTAATTTCACGAAGCAGCGAGACTATAATGAACTCGAGCGTGATCACCTCTCAAAATACGTTACGCCTCAAAAATATATTTTGAAAGGATAATGAAAACTCTTAGGTTAATTCGCTAAATAATCAAATATTTGTGCCCATTTCGAATGGTCGCTGCGGCCGCCAAGTTGTTGGCAAGTTCAAAAATTACCCCAACGGAAGTTTCTTCTGTTTTTCTGGACCAGCTGCAAAAACACCCTTCATATGCATATGTACAACTTTCGCCCTCGGATTCGGGCCTTGTCCATCCTTTTTTTACAGAAATGGTACCAGCAATAATTACAGATAGCTCAATTGAAGTTATTTTTTTCTCTTTGTCGTTTTCTTTGATAAGTAAAATATGCTTTTTTACCTTTGTTTACAGGTCAGGCGCACAATGGTCAGCCGAGCAAGATACCTTCTCTTGGCGACCTTCATCATTCTGCCGTTGGGCTTGTACATATCAACCAGGCTGGCCCAGCTACCGACTCGCTCATTCTTTCCCACATTGCCCGGGGGTAATGTATTTTTCCAATTTTCAAATGACAGCCAACTAGTAGTAAAAGACTCATCAAGCATGACAGCGACTAAACTATGGAATCCAGTGCGAGAATTGTCCAGGGGATACGGACGCCTCCCGTTCCCAATAGAAACCACCGACGACCTGCCGAACGCACACTCTGTCGTCTTAAGTTGCAAGAGGAACTTGGACTACGTCTTCTTTGTGCATACGTCTCCTGACCATCACCTCCATCGAAAGATCCTACGAGGCGCTTTAGGCAAGGACAGCTTGTCCATAGCGTACAACTGGACCATAGTGTTTTTCGTCGGCCTTTCCGCCAACAAAGACACTTCACGCGCCATCGAGAGAGAGGCAGCCTTGCACGGCGACATCGTTGTCCTACCCTACTACGACACGTACAAGAACTTGACCTACAAGTTTGTGTACGGCATGAAGTGGGTCACGGAATACTGTTCCGGTGTAAAGTACGTCGTGAAGATGGACGATGATGTTGTGATCAACCTACCAGTGATGATGAAGTATCTAAATGAAGTGCCGGCGTCACAAGCTCGTGTTTTTTATTGCCAAGTCTGGGAACACATGCCCGTCCTACGAGAAACGAACTCGCCCTGGTATCTCTCGAAGGACGTTTATCCCAACAAAGAGTATTCGGAATACTGCTCGGGAAGGGGACTGGTGTTTAGGAGTAGCCTCCTCCAACCGCTGTACGATGCTACGTTCTGCTTGCCGTTTCACGGCATAGACGATGCATTCGTCACCGGTGACGTGGCTTTGGTTGCTAGAGTAGGCCACGTTGATATCACTCGGTCATTTTCGCACCAGGATAAAGACTGGACCAAAGTGATTGCGGGTAGTATTATGTTTTGTCACGTTCATGACAAAAATCTACGGAGTAAGTCGTGGAATATTATTGTTAAAAATCTTACTAGTTCTTTACAAGAAACTAGAACGTCTAATTTTGCTGATAAAACGAGAGTTAGGCAAAGTTTGAAAGCGGTGGTTACGTAGTTTAATACATAAGATGGTGTAGCAGTGCTCTTGCATATATATTAAAATAAAATGCCTTCGAGAATCGTGCTCATTAAAGACGCAAGGATATGCGTTCGTGAGCTTAACTAAAGCGTAAGTACTGCAATGTTCGCTTGCTGCTTTTGTGGCACCGCCAGAAAGGATGTTCCTGAATGATCAAATCATTCAAAGATCATTTGGAAAAGAACAAGAAAATAGCATTCAACCAATAAACGAGCCGGAATTATTCGTGGTATGCATTCCACGAATTTGGCCACAATCCATTGCTTTACGTCTAATTGACTATTTATTGTACAACCTGGCACACATTCAAGTTATGAAGTAGAAGAAATAGTATCGTGCTTCATTTAATGTTTGTTCCTATTGCAGATGTAATTGAAACAGGCTATGGCGCTCTCTTTTTTGTAAGTGTTTAAGTAATACAATTTGTAATATTAAATGAAGATAAGGTTTGACGCGTTGATCTAGCACTCTTTTTTCGACAAGAAAAATTCCTTTAGCTTCATTTAAATTCCAAGATATACACAACATCAATCTTATATTCACTAGCCACATTCTCATTGCTCCGAAGAATACTCCAACGCCGCAAAATTAAAAAAACGAAATAAGCGCTGTTTTTAGAAATATATATATATATATATATATATATATATATATATATATATATATATATATATATATATATATATCATCGTGTATGTATCATTGAAACGTTTCCCTTGCTCCCCTAACATTTGGCTCAAAGTTCACAAGGAAGCGTCGGAGAAATTTGTTCAGATTGCTTAGCTGTCATGATTATCATGTAATTTATTTAGTTTTGTGATGGCGTCTTTCCTGTTTGTGGTTACAGGTAGATAAATATTTACTAAACTTCTGATCAAAATAAATAAAAGTCAGTGCGCATTGCAGCAATCTAGGAAAGAGGAAACCTCTTTTGTAATATGTTATGTTCGTCAGAAGTGAAACGTTACGTGCATGTCACGTAACATTTGAGTTGTTAAGATTTGTGAAGAACGTTCCTAAGATTTTTATAAATAGTATCTGTATTATTAGTTCCATTTACTAACTTTATATACAAAGTTTCAGGGATGCGCGACTCTATGGTGAATGCAGTTTATTATTGTGGAACTTCGTTGAAGCGGGAACCAACTTGAATCAAGTCTCCGAACCCAGCTTAATGTGATATGAACGAGACATGCAATCTGTGCATAATTGTAAAAAACTATATATATATATATATATATATATATATATATATATATATCAGGGCATGGTGGCGGGAGGCCGAAGGCGTGGGTATATAACTGGGAAGAAAAAACCTTCGGTGAAAACAGCAACAACGGACGATTTATTCTTCGACGTTTCGGACGAAGGCCGGACTCCGGCCGAAACGTCGAAGAATAAGTCGTCCGTTGTTGCTGTTTTCACCGAAGGTTCTTTCTTCCCAGTTATATATATATATATATATATATATATATATATATATATATATATATATATATATATATATATATATATATATATATATATATATATATATATATATATATATATGAGTGTGCATATATACGGGTTGTTTCTCGGAAAGCTTTCAAAAATCCCTAAAAATATCTGCTCGAAATTTAAAAAAAAATCTTTTTGCGGGAACAAATTATTAGCCTTGGACGATGTCAGTGATGTCAAAAATATACTAATTAGCAACATAACTAAGTCAAATGTACTAATTAGTTTTGTATTTAGTGAAAATAAACTTATGGTTCTACTCAGAAACTTACTAAGCGCCATCGAAAACCACAAAATTAAATGTTTTTAGGAAAATATAAGGTAAAAACAACATTCTACGGCGTTCTAAAAAAAATCAGTTTTGACGCGTTTCTAGGTTTCGGTTTCTGATCGGAGCGAAGTCGTAGCGCCCGCGGTCCTGCTCCCCGGTGGTCGTTGCGCGAAACCACCGCGTCGCCTCCATCGTAGCATGGAACGAAGTATGGCGCACGTGTGTCGCGCGTCTCTGCTACTGGGGAGCGGGACCGCGGGCTTCAGAGATTCGCTTCGACAAGCAACCGAAACCTAGAAACGCGTCCAAATTTAGTAGTTATAAAACTGGAGTAGAGGTCTCAGTAGCTGTACTCGAGGCTGCAAGCGAATGCACGCAGTAAGCTGAGCTACGGCAAGCTCTTGAATACATTTTGCCGTTGCCAGTGGGATGGCAGCGCTAATAAGGTACTCACACCCGTCCGTCATTAGGGTCACCATGGCTCACTTGCCGTTGTAGTTGGCTGTGTCGGTATACGCCTTCATGGGGAGTGTGTCTTATTTAGGGTTTTGGCTCTTGCTTCTCCGAGGTCTTGACGATGGTTCGGGTGCATGTTTTGAGGAATATGGGCATAATTATATGTATACGCCACGATTCCGGAATCACGCGCGGCTGAGGGTGGTCTCAAGGAACCAGCTTGTGTTGGTCAGAACTTTTCGGCCCGTTTGTGTGTGAGCGAGCCGTGCACTTTGATTTGACAGGTGGACCTTAATTAGTTCCTCCATTGTGTTAAATAGCCCTATACGGAGCATCTTCTCTGTGGATACATTAATGGGTAATTTTATTGCTTGTTTCAGTGTGTCCCATATGAGCACGACGAACTTGGCTTGTTCCAGATTTGCTCAGGGTGACGTAGAAAGCGGCGTAAGTTACGCGCTAGAGGACGAAGGCTTGGACATAGCCTGACCGTGTCTCCCTCTTTTGTACGTCTGTGTTTTATTGTGGCTCTGCGTATCATATTGCCAGGCATGAACGTGGCGAGAGGATGAACAGTGAATTGAAAATAAAGTTTTAATTGGCGTACTAAAATCCCTTGTACTTATTTTACAACTAACGACAGCCAATACAAATGACAAGGCACATGCCACGATAACTAAATGGCGGCATTCATTTGAAGCCTCTGCTATGTGCCGACATTTGCTTCCTGAAACCTGCACCGTCACGCATGCCCCGCTTCAAAGAATATCGCTACTGGTAGGAAGCTCTTACCTCGGGACTTTACGCAGCGCAACAGAAAGCGAGAGCGAGACTCACTCGACAATGTCCCGCACATTCGGCACAGAAGGTTCGAGCGTAGCGAGTTCGGGGAGGGAATGAACAGACAACTTCGAGAACGAGAAAGCTGGACAAAATTAGAAAAGTTACATCCCGAGTAAGAATAAACGCGAATCTTCCAGAATACCGTGACCGGGCACTGCGTGCTCGGCCTTGCGTGCGGCACTATACATGACCTGCTCGGAGGTTTTTGCGAGTTGTTGCGCACTGTGTCGTTTCTGCCGTCCACCTGGATGAGCAAGCCCAGGATCCTGAGGGACTTGCTTGGCCTGATGTCGTGCCCTTCGAGAGTGACTTGGATGCTGCCGACGTCCTTCTTGGTTCTGCACCTCCTCAACACGAGACGCTCGAACTTCTTTGGCGAACAGGACATTCCGCAGCTCGTTGTGTATCTGTTCACCGTCTCGGCGGCGAGGAAGAGTTCTGCAAGCCTCCGAAAAAGTCGGTGTCAACTGAGAAGGGTTACATCGTCTGCATACTGGACATGGCTAAAGTTCGGTATGCTTCTTGAATGCTCCGAGATGCCCAAGAGCTTGATGTTGAACAGCAATGGGGAGAGGACCAAGCCTTCGGGAGGCCCTTTGCACTCCTGTATGATAGGTTCTGGAGTCAACGATAATAAGTACGGCGCAGGGCGGTCCAGAACTCCGTTTTGGGGGCGGAAAGTCTTGGATACTTTTCCTTCCTGTGCAAGGGCGGTCCACCCGTGTCAAATTCCCCTCCGGGGGGGCGATCGCCCGCCCCCCCCCCCCCTTGGATCCGCCACTGGCTTTGAGGGAGAGAAAGTCAACTATGTTGTAGGTCCTCTCCCTGTATTTTGTGTCGGGTAAGTGTTGGGTTATCGCCTCGTGTTCCAAGTAGTCGAACGCTCTCTCTAGGTCTAGAACGAGGATTACCTTCGGGGAGTGACGCTTGGCTAGGACGAGGATTTGCTCCATGAGCTGAATGAGCACGTCCTGTGTCCCGAGGTGTTTTCTTAAGCCAAATATAGCCTCCGGCTATTGTTGCGTGGCGTCGAAGTGGCTCCGGGCTCTCTTCAGTCTTCCAAAGGTGTTAGACTGGCCGAGTAGGATGGTGCGATCGTCTAGGATGAAAAGGAGCTTATTCATGATTCTGCCTGGACCCGGAAAACTGTTCCGCTTGGTATCCGCAATCGCCTCTAGGAGCTGGTACAATAGGAGAGGAAGGGGGGGGAAGATGTTCCTCCCCTCTCGGTTCCTCCAAACGGAGAGGAGAGGGGATAGCCCCCTCCGTCTTGAGGTACCTCTATTCCATGTGCTCCAGGGGTCCTTGGCTGATTGCCGCGTAACCATTGAGTGTAAGCGTCAAGCTTCTGTTAGATTCTCCTTTACTTTTCAGGGGGTCAATTAGCTGCCTAAGTAGATGCCAAGTTCTGCTTCTGGTCAGCGTGCCTTGGAGGCCGTTGCGGTCTTGTAGACAATCCTCCTTGCATAGCGCTCCCCCTTATTTTGGAGCCTTTTGGTTCATGAGAGCCATGTAGTAGTAGGAAACATGTACGGATTCGGCGAACTTGTAGACAAACGCCCAGGAGGGCGGGGCCTAACCTGATCCGACCAATCACAGTGCAGGAGGGAGCCTAACCCAATCCAACTAATCACAGCGCAGTAGGGCGGGGCCCTTTCCCTCTCTCCCATCCCAGTGACCAATGCCAGGCAGTGGGCATCGATGGCCCTGCCCACAGGGTATTAGCCAGTGACCAATCGGAGCTCAGCGAGGTCCCGCGTCACGTGCTCGGTATAGGTGTGAAGTCACGTGCGCGTCGCGTGTCAGAAGCGTGCACTTACCGCAAACCGCAAACCTCAGACCGCAAACCTGGTCAACCACAAGCGTGGTTGACCAGGTGTTGACAGCTGCGGTCATCATCTGATAACAACCACGTGATGTCACACAGGGGATGCTATAGGACTTGAATTGCGGCGTCTCACGTGTGATGGGTTCGAGCTGCGTCCGACAGATGGCGCTCACCTGATGTCGCACAGGGTTTGTGCTGCATTCGAAGGAGGGCGCTGCGCTCTGGTCACATGACGGTCACGTGTTTTGAATTTGAATCGCTGGGCGGTAAATGCCCATTTTATTCGATTAAAAAAGCTCCGCGGCCGACTGGGACTCGACCTGTCTACCTCGAGCTACAGCAGCCCGACGCTCTGCCCCCTGAGCTACAAGCACATTGCTTCCCAGACCGCTAAACTTGTCTTAGTTGTTCGTGTGTGTGTGCAATTCATGATAACAACCACGTGATGTCACACAGGGTTCGAGCTGTGTCCGAAAGAGGGCGCTCACGTGATGCCACACAGGGTTTGTGCTGTATCCAACAGAGGGCGCTGCACTCCGGTCACATGATGGTCACGTGTTTTGAATTTGAATTGCTGCGCGGTAAATGCATTTTAATCGCTAAAAAAGGCTCCGCCGCAGGTCATGTGACCATGGTTGTGTGACGTTGCTCGTCTTCCTATCACGAGATTTCGCGCGTGCGCGCGATTCAAACGGTGTTCGCGGACTCGTAGCCTCGTGATGCCCCCTTAGCTGTTGCATTCGGGGTCTTCGACCCGCTGATAATCGGCGTCATGTGACGGTCCCAAATAGCAGCAGCTGGGTCCCGCTAAATTGGGCTTGAGGTGACTGTAAAACATTGAAGCTCGCGGACATGTGATTGATGTTGTTTTTGCGTAAAGTTTTAAAGCGACCCTGTTAAAAGTTGGGGCCAGCTCGCAAAAACTTTGCAAAGACGCAGCGAATTTTGGGAATAGGCGCCATCTAGGGTTCAAATTGTGAAGTGGTCCTCATTCAAATTGGGTGCCATCT